>OOFC01029631.1:0-16240 GCA_900323345.1 Pseudochromis fuscus | reverse complement strand
TGGCTTTAAAAAACCAACAAAAAAAAAAACAGGTTTTAAAAGGGCTACGGCTGGACTGCAGCTCTTCAGAAGCAGAAACAGCTTCAAGGCCATGGAAATGTGACAATAAAAGTCTGGTGAATACCTGCTTAGTACTTCAACATCTCCATTACAACAGCCTGACTCATTTCATACCTGAACTCCTCATTTAATTTTAAACTTTACACACAACTAGACACAAAACTGTAGTTGAGTAATAATAAAAAATTTTTACAGTCAAAACCAAACGAGCTCTGAATTTCAGATCAATATCTGAAATATGACGTATACTGTGACTTTGTGTGCACAGGTGTCACTACTTCTGCTCTTTGGTCTTCCTGTTTCTGCCTGTGTTGCAGTGAGGTTGTAGAGGGCATTGTGTAATGTGGAAAACTGTGCTGCTGGGAAGGCCACTCTAATTGAATTGTAGACAAGAGTTCATTGAGTAGTGCTTTGCCTCTTCTTCTAATGCAAGTAAACAACCATTTAAATGGGTCATGTCTCTTCAGTGATTGGAAAACAAGGAGGAAAGAAAAAGCCAGCAGCGGGTGGCCAGCATCTGAATGTAAACAATCTCCTTTTCGATGCCTGTCCAGCATTCAGGGAGAGTGAAACATGTTAATTTGCACACTCTTTGGGAGCCAGGACTTTACCATCCCACCCTCCCTGTGGCAGAGGGCCACCGTGCAACGCACACAAAGTAAATCAAAACTAACAATAAAAAAAAAAGAAAAGAGGTCTTCCCACATTTACCTTGGACTTCAAAACAAACAGAGCCATTAGGAGGATAAAAGGTGGCTTGTGGAGGGATGTATCTGGGCTGGGATCCGGGCCCTGGGCCGGTTGAGGGGTTCCTGGGCCCCTGAGCTGGTTCGGGGCTGATTAACATGCAAGAGGAAAGGCTCATTGGATTTGCTGAGCCAAGGAAACACTTGTTGCTATTGTAAGGCTCAATTTAGACTGGGCCCACCTGAACTTAAGCCTGAGCCTGTTTGTTGACCTGCTGAGTACATAAGGTTTACCCCAGACAGAGTCGCCCATTGTACAAACGGCAAACCCTGAACGTGTCACAAAGACAAATGTTGCTTTGACTTTTCCTTTGACTTGGCTTCTGGTGTTTTATCCTATCCAGTTACCTTTGTAATCAGTGCAATTCAGCAGGCTAGACACACCTACCTATAACTAATGCAGTCTAGTACAAAAGCCACGTAATAAATTCTACCTTCATGATGATCACTTGATGTTGACTCAACTTTGACATTTAAAAAAGTCTTATACAAGACTGAGAGGCCTATCTGGTATTAAGTTTTCGTAGTTTTTCCCAGCAGTACACTTCAGATATACTTTGTGTATGTACTCCTAGCATAAACTAATACAGTGTAGTACTACAAATTCTACCTAAATGAAGCTGTAGATATTCAGTTTTTGTTGACACAACCAAACTAGTTGTATATTAGTTTATGTTAGCAGTGGTTTTACTTTTTGTTTTGCCAAAACATTACAAACACCCCCTCAGTACATCTCATTTACATGAACTAAGGTAGATCGACCGTGTGAGCATGAGATGAGGAGGAATATACGTCGAAGAAAAGTTGAATTAAGACTTCTCTACAACAGTTTTAACTCAAACTAAAGTCACTGAGTATACAAGTGTCTAAGTAGTTAATATAGGTGAATGTATGTAGGCCTTGTGGTGGAGAATTAACCCAGGAGCTTACCACAAGCTAGCAAAGCCAAAACAGAAAGCAGTTAATCTCTAAAAAGTGGAGAAAAATTAGAAATTCACACTCTTAGTTTGTTTGTGTCTTTACCTGAAACGTTGTTTATGTGTTTACCTGCAGCTCGATCGAAACGTTTGTTACACAACAAGCAGCAGCCACCATCGGTGCTAGCTTAAACGGCTACAAACATGGCTAATGTGAACGAGGGACCGACATAAAGACAAAATTAAAACAAACTACTTTTAAACCTGAACGTTTTTTAAACGGCAGGAGTAATACATTTTCGCAGTTTTGAATTTTAAAAATGTGCAAATATGATGGAAAGAGGAACAGTGAAAGCCAAACGGCACGCGCAGAAAACACAGAGAGGGAGATAAAGCGCACGAGCTTACAGACCTGGTGAAGTTGTGAGACGGAGAAACGACAGCGAAGACCCGGCGAGGCTTCACGGTCTTCACCTACTCCATCATCCGAGTACTTCTGTCCCTCCTCGGCGTCTTCACCTTTTACCGTTTCGGGCTGGACATGAATTAGGTGAAACGGTGATGGCTGCTCGCTAACATCTCTCGCGTCACGTGGTCAAATGCTCCCAGCTGCTGTACCAGATTAGGACCTCCCCGCTGACGGGCTGCAGAAGATGGCTTCATGTTGGTTCTGCACTGCATCACGATATTAGATTATTTTATTTTTTTAAGGTTGTAAATATATTCATGAACGTGTGCAAGTGCAGTAATAACCGTGCACACATTTGAAAAGAGCTGAATATATAAAAACACACCAGTTCTGGGTTATGGGTTTTATAATGTCCCCACATTTTACTGCTGGTTTGTATCCATGAACACTGTACATGTAAAATAATCTAATTTACTTTATACATTTTAAAGATGGGGTACAAAATGTGCAATTTCTGGAACCAAAAAATTTGAGAAGAGTTTCGATATACTCAAATTTTTCTTTTCATGCAAACTGAACTGATTTTTTCTACTTCAACTCAATTTTAGACATTTTAGGCTTTTATATAAGATGCCTATATATAAATATCTTTTTAAAGGATATTTATGAACACTTTCTATAAGCATGTCTTCTGTGCTACCTACTTTGCTTTAAGGGAACTTGATTCAAAACACACACATAGTTAAGAATTTACCATATTTTTTAACCAATATATGAATATATTTGATCTCTAAGAATAATTTTTACAATATGAAAACGTTTTACTGCTGATGTGTATTCATGAACACTTTTTATTATACTGCTTTCTATGCAAACTAAACAAATACAACTTAAAGCTCATTTAGAAAGGAAAATATTTATATTTTTTACATTTTGGAGATAAACTAGAACATGTGCAGTTACTTGAAAGTGGATCACTGAAAGCAGCCAAAGCTTTTTACTGCTGATGTGTTCACAAACACTTTGTATAAGAATGTTTTCTGTACTAATTAAACAAATTTGTTGTACATCAACATAGTTTTTTGGCATTTTAAGTTGCTTTAAATTAGAAAAACCCAAATATTTTTCACATGACTATAACTCTTCTATATACATGTCTGTATATGTGAATTGTGTATGTAGTTTGTGTATGTACTTTTTAAATGTTTTTATTCTACTTTCCTTTTTGACCTGTACTTTCTATCTTTGTGCTGCTGTAATGAGCAAATTCAATTATTTCAATATTCAAAATGTGAAACAAATGGCCTCACAGCTCTAACTCTGTGAGATTAGTGATTAGTTATTCAACTTTTCCAATATGATATGAATAAAAGTGAATGTGAAACTATCAACATCCAGACTAAAAGAGAATCCAAACGAGAAGATACATATTAGGTCTAATTTGTTTATCCCACACTCCCATTTATAAAACATTTACAGTAGATGAAACAGATTTCTGAGATCTACTTTCCAATAAAAACCTAACTTCATTCCAGTGCATCAACTTCCACAGGAGGCTTTTACTGTGTAACCTACAAGCAGGTTGCACTGAGGCCACATGCTGAGCAGGTCAGGTAGGACATCACAGGACCACTGTTCATCCCCTCTGCTGATAGTTTGGATTTCATATCATTTTTTGGAATTAAAGGCATATTACTCATGTGTGGTGGGTAGGTTGACACTTTTATATCTTTATAGTAAAAAATGAAGATCCTCTGTTTCATTTTCAAACACACTGATGAACATATGTGTAAAAAGAACCACAACTCTGTGTCTGTCCAGTACACTCATGCACAACGTGACCCACTGTAGCAGAATCGTGACATTATCAGCAGCACCAGTGAACCATGACACTGAAACGCCGATGCATTTTGTTGTTCAGTTTGACCTTCAGGCCATTCGCTCCCTCTGTGGCACAGTTTTAAAAAGCAGCGGATGATGTTAAGATGGGAGAAGATCCTCGACATCAGTCACTGCTGCTCGGTAAGTCACAACCGTCCCACACTGAGTGACACACTGACCCCCGGGGAATGTCAAGCATGCTGACTGACGGGTGATTTGGACCGAGCAGGATGATGATGCACCCTGCATACGACCTTCATGTGCAGGATGAGGGATGCAGCCACTTCTAATCTTTCAAACAGATGTTTAGAAGCAGAAGTTCCTTTAAAATTATTCATAAAAAGGGATGTAACAACGTACAATTAGTATTTTTTTTGAAAAAGAATAATAATACATTTGAATGAAGGATAAAAGCCTGCTCAGAGGCTGCAGCAGTGTGTGATTCACAGCAAACATATGCACCAAATCTCAGTGAATATTAGAAAATGCAAGGACAGTGTTGCCATCTAGTGGATTCTGTGGAACACAAACACCCCTGCTTGAGGTTCACAGTCCCACACTGAGTCTGCACAAAACTCCACACTGTGCATTTTTAACTTTTTCAGAATAACATCTAATTCCCTGAAGAATCAGTTGGCACACCGAGGCAGACATGCTCATCCTGAAAGCTGCATGGATAAGTGGATGAATGCTGAATGAACATATTCACTTCCGGCCCAACTTCAATACTCGTGCATATTTTCCCTTTTGGCATCTGATTTCTCTGTGACCAGGACTGGAATTAATAGGACTCATAAAATGACCTTATTTGTCCACTGTGTGAGGCGTCTGAAGGTAATATGGATCATTTTACATCCTTGGTGGGGAACATAGCTTGGCGACTTGAATTACCTTCCCCTCAGCTCGTCTCCCGGTGAAAATCCCATTTTCCCATGCAGTGATGGTGCAATGTGCTGAGCTGGGTGATATCTCAGGGCCCCTCCACGGTGGAGGAGGGGCAGGCAGACATGCTTACTGCCTCCCTTTTAGAAACCATCATTTCAGCAGGATCGATAGTACGTCCCACTCCATGGCTGGCAGAGTGCACTGCCTCTATAGGGGGTGGAGGGTGGAGGTGGTGGTGGGGAGTGTGTAGACAGCTGCACCAAAGCAAGTCCGAGCAGCACACGCAGTCAAGGTGAATGATCGCATGCTGCGTCAGACGCTCTGCTCCTCACTTGCTCCGAGATGCAGTTTCTGAAGTGGACCAGTGGGTGGATGCTGTCCTCAAGTGGTGGATGCAGTTACAGGCAACATACTGATGAAGCCCTGTGAACTAGTTCAGGTACTTCGTGTTCAGAGTTTCTTTTTTTTTCCTTCTGTCTCCCAAGCCGACTCACAGTCGTGCATTGATTGATGAATAAAGATCTGCAGCTGATGCATCTTGCATAAAACCCCGCTGATGCATTTTTTTTCTTTAATCGTCCTACGCCTCTTTGACTGTATTGGAGGTTGAGCACTTAAATAGATTCATGCTGTAGGTGAGAAAACATCTCATGTTTCAGTGGACCGCTTGCAATATAAGACCTGCACAGTCTGGCTTTGTGAAGCAGAAATCCTCACACAGCAATAAAATTAATCTGGATCAGTTATTAGAGTAGTGGGCAGCGAGGTTCAAGAAGTCATTTACCCCGGAGAATACTGACCACTGAGTAGTTATTCATAATAACACAGCACTTCACAATGTACAATAGTAGAGTTTTTACTGTGAGCCTTGTTTCATTTGTGCAGTATTTACTTTTTTTTAAATAGCATGGTCTCTTTTTTCCCTCTTCATTCTTCTTCTTTTGCGCAGTTATGTTTCACAGACTCAGTCAAATGTATCTGAAAGATTCTTTATTATCATTCTGCTCATGAAACCTGAAGGAACGAAATGCAGTACCCAAGCCTCAGTTACTAAAACATGTATGGAAAATATAAATAGATATGAAAATGAGTAAATATTAATACTCTGAAGTGATTTTAAAAAACGAGCAAATTACACCAATAAAATCCTTTTCAAAGATTTTAAATAGGCAGCACGTGGTATTTGTAGCAGCATTAGGAAGATAGCAGCAGCTTAACAGTGCAGGTGTAGTGCAGGTATATTGACTGCATAACAGCAGCTTGACTGTGTATCTAACTATTGTTCAGAGTTTGCTTTGTGAAACTAACAGTGCAAATGACTCTCACTTTATATCATTTTAAATAAGAAAACTAGAAAATCCTCACATATGTGTGAACAAATATTTCACCGTTTTGCTTCAAATGAACAAAACAAAATTGTGTCAATTAGTTTTCTATCGAATTAACAAAACGATATCATATCATCTTTAGTAAAACTTAGAAATCTGCACTAAGTTTGTATAAAGAAATGGTAATAAAAATATGCAGGCTTGTGTTCACTTACTCACTCACTCTTTTAGCTGTGTCCATATGTACATGCGTCAGCAGGCATGTACTTAGCGTGCACTCTACTTGTGTGACTTTGAGTGGAGCACTCGCTGGTTTAGAGTAAGCAGAGGACAGCCATGTAGAGAGGTGAACCACTGCAGGACAGGGAGATGTGGACGGGACAGGATGGGTGGTGCAGTACCAGCATCCCCTCTGCTTAGATCGCTGCTCATTTGTCAAGTTGCCTGCAGACTTGAATGGTGCATTGCTGCTAAAATACAGAGAGGCAATCAGCAGTGGTACAGCACACCTCCGGGGATGGGTCCCAGGTGCAGGGGAGCCTTCCTGGGTGATCTGCAGATTAAAGGGTCCTTTAGTTAGCAAAATATGCTCAGCCAGCAGGTTAAACTGAAGACTGACTTCTATTGTTCTTAGAGAAGCAGTCAGTGCTTTGTAATTTTATAAACAAGGAAGTGGTATATTCATCAAATTCAACTAAAATTCTCAGAAAATGCTGGCAACTATTTTACCCCGGGATCACAGTGGTTGTCTTTGTACTGTAGGGAAGCAGAGAGTCATTTTCAGCTTTAACAGGGTTCCCATGCATCCTGTAAAAAAAATAAAAAAAATAAAAAAGATTTAGTTCAGACCACTTGTCCAGTCCCGGAAAACTCCTGGAAATTGAGAGAAACAAATAAAATATCTTGAAAACCCCTGAGGTGTCCTGGAAAATAAACTGTGCTGCTTTTTTGAATGACATTCTGGATCATCATGGTATTTTATTTGTATTTTAGCCTATACAATACAGGAATTTGATAGTATTCCTATTACCCATACAAGCCTCACAGAAAAGAGTTGAAACCCTGTTTAACATCTTTAACAGTTTCAAGACTTTGTCATTATGACCTCCCTCACCACTCTGTCTTTGCACTGACATGTTCTAAATACTGGGACATGTGAAGAAGCCAAGTGAGGTCCCGGCATTAACGGTGGCCTGGTTCTGCTGGTTGACGTAGCAGTAGATGGGAAAATCCCACAGAGCTCAGAGCCAGAGACCGAGCCGGGAGGTGACCGGTCCGTCTGTAAGTGACTCTGGTAGGAGGGTGTAGGCCTCACACCGCTCGCTCAGCTGAAGACAAAAGTGTATCCACAAGCTCATACAGACAGACTATTGACAACTGCAACACCTTCACGGGAGGCAGAGAAAAATACGATCAGACATTATAAACAGGAATCAATAAAATGTGAAATCATATTTTCAAATTTGACTCATCAACTGCAACATATAATGGAAAATTCCCTCCTCTCAGTCCATACTCTGCAGCCTATAGAAGATGAAGGTGTTGTGATCTCCATATTCTGTGACATCAAGTCCATTTAGAGCAGCAACTCATCTCATGAGATGACAGTGTGAGGCTGCTACAGTGAACAGAAACAAAAGCAAAGTGGCAATTTGTTTTAATTTAGCATCATAGCTGGAGATACAGCTTGTTTTTTCCTGGTGCAATTCAGAAAGCTCAGCTCAGGGTATCTACTGATACAGAATACTGATACCAAAAGGTCTCTGCATCTCACTGCTCATCGTTTTCTATAAGGTAAATCCTGCCTGGTGAATGTGTACTGAGAGTGGGAACACTACATTTTTATAACAAAACTGACTGCATCGTAGCTCAGTCACGTCATGGCTGAGACTGGATTTTCTTAATAAGGTCTGTATTGATCTCCCCAGCCCTAATGAGGCGATTGAAGAAAAAAAAAATCTTTAAAACTAAGTGTGCAAAATTGATCAGTTAGATTATCAGTAGTAGGCAGTAATTGCATAAAAACAGATTACTGCATTGGTAACACTATCAAAGCTATGTTCACTATTTGGCAAAAATATTGAGCCATGCAATTAGGTTAAACAGAAAGTGGAGGCTTCTATCAGTGACTGCTAACAAGCCCACACTGTGCAATAACAAGCACATATCCTATGCAATATTTACACTAACATTACAGCCGTGCAATATTTTTCCATGTGTAATCTTGTACATTGTTTATTTAGGCTGCTACTTTTTGCTCTACGTACTTATTTTAAATTCCCTTTTGTTTATATTGTTATTACTTTCATTTTTCATTGATATATAAAAAAAAATCTATGCACACGTCTAATCATTACTCAATATGTTTGAAGTATAAACAGTGTAATATGCGAGTATGTTCGAAAGCTGTGTGATATATATTGTCAAAACCTAATGTGCCTGATTCCTCTTTGCCATTAATGTCCATAGTTTTCCATTTCTACTAAACACATCACAAGCCACACGTCTTTTACAGTTAATTCACAACAACTGTTCTCAGTGTCTGCTGCCAGAAATACATCATATGTGTACTAATCTGTTGGTGAAAGGACTTCCTAACAAATGTACTGTTTACTCCTGTCTGAGTAGCATCTGCTAAAAACTGCAGTTCCAGCTTTTTAAGAGAACTACTGATCCTTTCATTTCAATTAAAGTATATGTCTGTGAGCTCTTGTAAAGATTTACATTCTCACTTGCAACTAATGGAGTTGGGGCTGAGAGGGGCAGACAGACTGGACAGTACTGAGACACAGACTTAGCAAATGAAATGTAGGTTTTGAGTTAAAAAAAAAAAGAGCAGTGCTGTTGGATGTTGTGCACATAGACTGTACAAAAAAGATAAAAGATGGACGTAGCCATGAGGTCTCCAAAGTGAAGCTGATGCAAAGGTGCAAAAAAGTGCAATACACCAACGACCAACCACTAGATGCTGGGTCTAATATTTTCAATCATGAAATACTCAGATTATAATTTTCTCCTCCATTCATTCAGATGTCATTAGCTAAAGTCAACTCCTCTTCTCAGTGATTCCATGGTCTCAATTTCAGAGGCCAATGCTGAACTGGAGTCTCATGCACACTGGGCAGTGACCTTGGGTTCAAAGGTCAGATCCGCCTCCTTACTCCTCCCCACATATCCAAATATGGTCACTTCTGGCTCCAAACAATCAACATGGCAAAGTTCAAATGTCAAACACCTGCCTGAGTCAAAACACCAACAGATGACGTCATGTTAGCTTCGTCCTTTCTACATACAGTCTATGGTGTAAATATTCACTGTTACTATTCACAGCTGAAGTGCAAAACAGTGACAAGTTAAAATAAAATGATCATCTTCACATCACTCGGGAACCTCCCACTGATGAAAGATGTCCTGTACAGAGGCTGCTTGGTGTGGGTTTATTTATTTATTTTTGGATGGCGAGCTGCTTGTTATTTTTGGTCCTCTCTGCTGCATTGTGTTCTACGTTCCAGGAATTTGGGGGCGTGGTGAGTTTGATTGACAGCTCTGGTGTCCAGTGATTTACAGGTGGTTTGGAGGCTCATTCCCCAGTAAACTCCAGTCTCATGACAGCGTGCTCAGGTTCAAAGGTCAAACTCACTTCCTGACTCCTTCCTTCATACCCAAATATGGTCACTTCTGGCTCCAAAATACCCCACATGGCTTCACAATTCAAACATTCAAGTACTCTAATTAAAATATTGTGTACTGCTGCTATGGGAGCTCATAAACTTTCACCAAAAAATAAAAGCAGAGATTATGTGTTAAACAAAATAATATCAGTTAAACAAGTGTTGATCCTTCTTTCTTTCACACCACCTCTGAATATATTCCTCCAGTTATCGACTCGCTCATTAAGCAGCATGACTCTCAGGGTTTCTGAGTTCTTCGTGTTGATGGTGCACATGTCAGCAATCATCCTGAAGCTGCTGCTGCTGCTGCTGTTTGAAATGTTTCACAGGCAGATACAGACATCACCAGGCCACTCTGGAGGAGCACATACGTTATCTATCTTTGTCCCCGTGTGCTATACCTGTTTGTGACGGTAACAAATGGCAGCCGTGAATGTAGGCCAGGACTCAACACACATCTCCCGATGACACGGGTTGTTGTGGAGGATATGCAACACCGTAGAACGTAGAACACAATGCAGCAGGGAGGAGGACCAAAAATAACAAGCAGCTCACCATCTCTGCAGATACAAAAAAAAAAAAAAGCCACACAAATAAGTGGAGACTATATTGAGTAGAGTGGAGTTTCTTTTAGAATCAGAAAATTTCTATACATAAACACCAAGGTGTTTTCTGCAGCACTAACACATAAACATTAATGTTACAGAGATCGTCATGGTGATGGACTGCAGCAGGTCCCCTGTGCAGGACATTTTTCATCAGTGGGAGGGTCCTGAGTGATGTGAGGATGATCACTTTAGGATTTTTTGTGTAAACTGCTCAATGCTTTTGCACTTTAGCTGTGAAAAGTAATATTTACACAATAGACTGTATGTAGAACAGATGAAGCTAATGTGACATCATCCATTTGTTTGTGGACTGCATTTTGAAACCAGTAGTTTGGTATTTTAACGCCGCCATGTTGGTTTCTTGGAGCCAGAAGTGACCATATTTGGATATGAAGGTAGGAGTGAAGAGGTGGGTCTGACCCTTGAACCCAAGGTCACTGCTTAATGTGTGCAGAACTGGAATCACTGCAAACCAGGCTCAACCAAGCCACTAAATCTTCCTCTTTTTGAAGCCTAATATCTGCTGAATGATGATTTTATTTCCAGATGGACCATCAGGTCACCGAGAAGAAGAATTAACTTTAGCTACATGACATCAGAATGACATGTGGAAAAAATTTATTGACTGAGTATGTCATGATTGACAGTGATGATTTTTGAATTAAAGCCAATAAGAGCCAGCCTCTACTTCTGCATTGGCCTCATGTTTAGCCCCGGTTGCTTCATCCATTTCAATATACAGTCTATGATTTACACATATAATTTAACACATTTAAAGCTTAATGGGCATCTATACACAGCTGCTATAGATCAGATCATCACAACTATCCACTGCACCTCAATATAACTGTTGAAAAGAAAAAACAGACAAAAACACAATTCATAAGTCATTGTTTTTTATTGTTTTTCTGTAAATGCTGCACAGATTCGACTGAACGTGCTATCATAGCTCTGCTCCCAGCTGCAGTCTCACTTAGTTAAGGCTGATGTGTGCGTTGTGCTTTGCTCCAACACGGCTGCAGAGAGCAGACTGGTTGCTGCTGACACTGACAGCTGACAGAGCTGCTGCTCATTCACCACAACTGAGCAGCCAGCTGTCTGAACTTCAGCCACTCGCTATAATGTCAATCCATCATAGACTTTTTACTACCAGCTCTCTCATACCGAGGGAGAAACTGACGACTCCCTGCGCTTCATATGTTCCACATATCGAGTTCTGCTTTCATAACGCGATCTTTATTATCACTGTGAAGGGATTCTTTTATTCATAAAATAGAAAACAGTGTTTCCATATCCAGTAAAATGAAAGATGCTTCACCTGTTGTGAGTTCACGGTTCATGATGTGAAACCGTCCTCCCCGTTCACCCACACGTGACCTGTTTTGTCGTTGACGGTGTCTTTTTCACTCGCCTCGGCCTTGGAGAGAATCTGCTCAGCTTTACAAAAATGAGGTCAGCAAAGAAGCATTGGTGCAGTGAAACACACCACACACCTTCTCCTACAAAGTCAGGATCCCATCATTCAGTCTGTGTGTGTGCCAGACTGATTGAACCGAGCAGAGAAAGATTTTTGTGAAGTTAATTTATTGCTAGCTAGCCCCAATTACCTTCTTTCTGACTCTATTTTTCATCGGCAGCGTCGAGTTTCCCCTGAGACGGTGCCTTATAACCAGCTAATCACTTATGCTCACTGAAATCCTTTTTTCGTTACATCTTGTCAGATTTTCAGAAATAAATGCTGCTGCGCTGTACACCCAAAAGAAATGGAAAACCTCCGCAGAACAGCTTTGTAATCCAGAGTTTCAAAGAACCAGGAGTCAATCATCAATCAAGACAATTCTCCATCCTGACGGAGGACTATTGAGAATTAGTCCGAACTGATGTGTAAACCAAGCAAGCTGCTGAGCTTGTGAATCAATGTGTCTATTATCTTTTCCGGACAGATCAATGAAGCTGAGGAATGAGCTGTGAATGGCAAAACGGAAAAAAAAAAAAAAAAGACACACGCAAACTCAACAGCCAATGGATAGACTCGACTCCATTATCAGCGTGTGTCGGGACTGTCCACAGCTGACAGATAACCTTTATTCCCTCAGTGTTGTTACGGCTCACGAGGACAGAAGTGACAGAAGACGGAGCAGCTATGACACCGAAAAAAAACCCTGTTTAGTTAAACGCTCCCTCCTAATCGTGACACAGTTTTCTCAATGCAAATCACAGGCCAGAGCGAGAGTATGTATGCATGGATCCAATGAACTGCACTAGTGAACTCTAAATGTATACACTCATATGATCTATGAGCCTTTACACACACCGTGCCCTTGGCTGGGATAACGAGAGAGAATATTCAGTCAAGTGGAGAACCAGAGGCGATGAAGTGACAGCAGCCAGGTAAAGCATAGCGAGGTAATCTAATAGGACATGTAAAAGGGCCCCTCCTCATGGCTTATTCATTACAGGGGATGCCATTACTGAGAACGGCGTGGGCTATGTGAGGGATATGCTGGCGGGGGCATTTTCCCCCGGTGTCACAGGGTACAGAGGAGAGGACAGATGCTGCGAGGCTCGGCAGACCGATGCAGCATCACCGCTGAATGCAGATCACACATGCAGGAAACGATGCCTCGCTCTCAGCTGATGGATAACAGCGTTCGCATGACAACACACACCTATGATTCGCGCAGACACTGATTGATATGGACGGCATCCTGCAGCTGATTCCCCAATAGTCCATTACCTGATTTTTGCTGATTCAGCAAAAAGGTGTATCTGATAAAAGGTAGAGATACAGGCTAATTGGGGAGAAAAGCCTTCATATATTATACAAACTGTAATGTGCTTAAAACTGGTGAGGATACCCTTGAGTGCAGGGTTAATGTGAGATGCATGCAGTTAAATTTTGTTGCAGGAGATGGAGGATCACCGGGTTCAACTGGGGGCCCAGGCAGAACAAAGTCATGTAAAAAAAAAAAAAAAAAAAGTCTTGCTCCTGCAGTGAGGAGCAGAGCGCTGCACTGCTGCAGAGAGCAGCCAACACGCTGATGCCTCAAACACAGAGAATTTCTAATGGAAGCACCATTATCTTTACAATGCCCATGCAGTGCACTGCAAAATGTCATCCCTGAAAACTGGGGAGTGTGTGTCTATGAGGAAAAGACATTGCAGGAGAGAGAAGTTCAACCTTAATGTCTGACTAAATGATGGATGATCTCACTCTCAGAGAGTTGTGCAACGCACAAAAGACAAATTCTGTTGGTCAAGATATTTCTATATTTTAGCGCACTGCAGAATAGCACCAGTAGAGCAGTGCATCTTGGGTAATGAAAGGCAGGTAATAGGGATTGCAGATTAAGGACATTTTACTTTACTGAAGGGGATTTTGTTCCTGGGAGAATTGTGAAACTTTGAGCGAGTTTTGCTGCTTTTAGGTGGCGACAGTCACTTACTGCTTGCATGATTCTTACTCATTTGTCACAACGTCTGGTGACACAGTGTGCAATAATCCTGTGGTGTGCCTTGTGTTTTGTGGTTTGTTGACATAGGGGGTTGAAGTATGATTTATAGCTATTGCTTAAAGTATAAAAGAATCAAGCAATTTCTGAAAATATGACCACGTAAATAAATAAATCATTTTGATTTTAAATTGTTTATTTAGTGCAACAGTGTCACGTCTTCTGATCTTACATGAATTAAACTAACTTGAATACCTGGAGACATCCTTCCAGGCATTTTCTGAGAAAATTGGGTTTCAGTGATTTTAGATATTGTGACAAGTCTCAAAGCACACAGGGGGAGATGGTCTCTCTGTGGAGCAAACAGTTCCTCATTGAGGTTTGAGTACCTTCATATCTCAAAGCAGCTTTTGCTGTGGTGTGAAAATGAATTTCAAAAAAAAAAAAAAGGATGTAGAGTTATGTGTGCATGGAGGGGGTCTCTCTTGTGAGGAGTCCTTTACACTGATGGTCCTCGGGGGTGTTAAGGAGGAGGAGGAGGAGGAGGAGGGGTTGGGGAGGAGGACAGGGAGGAGAGGAGGGCGGACTGAGGATGTGCACACACACTGACCCTGGAGGTTGCGTTCCCCTTTAAAAGTCCCATCCCACTCAGATACGCAGAGCTCATGCAGGATCTGCTGCGGCAGTGGGGGAACACTGCTGAGCTGTGCAGTTTATGCTGCCAGCAAGCGTGCAAAGAAGAGGAGGGGGAGCAGGCGCGTACAGGAGAAGGAGGAGGAGTGAGGGAGAGAGAGGGAGAGAGAGAGTGCAAACAATGTCATTCTGTTCAGGAGGCAATGCTGCAGTCAACTTTGCCGCGCCATGAAAGCACATCACCAGCGACCAAGAGGCTCAGAGTGAGTGCAGAGAAGTTTTCCTCCTCTCCTCCCTGTGTGTGATGCGGTCCGACACTCATCCGTACGTATGCATTTCTTTCCTCTCTTGTCTTATTTACCTCGTATGCTGTCTTCTTTACGTGTCTTCTTCTTTGCAAAAGGGCAGTGCACTTCTTAAAATCAGCCTCACAGGAGTTGATGTGCGTATGTCGGTTGTGCATGCCTGCAGTGTTGAAGCTCCTGGCTGCTTCTGTCTCATCAGCTTCAGCCTCCTCTGCACCAACCAGGCAGCGGCCAGCCAGACAGCCAGTCAGTTAGCAGTCAGGCTCCACTGCTCCCTCATCCATGTTTAACACATGGTACAGGCTGGAAATAGCAGCCGGCGTGTCGGATAGCGGCTGGTCGAGAGGACTCGCCATTTGACACAAGGACAAAAAAACTCACAAAGGATGCAAAGAGTTCTCTCCACCAGAGGAGACTTTTATCTTTGCTGAGCACAGACAGTCCCAGCTGTCTACTTTTCTCCATTAGTTGTGTTTTTTTTTATTTTTTATTTTTATTTTGTTTAGCAGCATGTGTTAATTGTAAATAGGATGCTGGACAGTGGTAAGAAAGAAAGCTCTATTGTCTCAGACAGTCAGTGTCTGAGTGCTGAATGGGGAAATGAGAATGAGGCTACAGTGGCCTGCATGGGACAGGGGAGCTGTGGTGCAGTCATGAAGTTGTGCTGTAGCTTTGCTAGGACTTTTCTGCCATCCTATAAGTGGATAGCAAGGCAGAGTGCAGCTCTGCAAAAATCTTTTTTAAGAGTTTTGCCACAAACTGTGTGAGATGAAGCGAGCTGATCTGTTTGAATGGCGCATTTAGAGTTTTATTTGTCTCTAGGTTAAAAAGACAAATGGACAGGGTTTTTGAGAGCAGAACCACGCTCACCCTCAGTTTTATCGCCGCTGCAGTGTCTCAGCAACCCTCTGTCTAAAAGTCAACGTTTTGTCTTATTGTACGCTCAACTCCAAGCTTTTTCAAAAGCAATGTAAAGATATTGAACTGGACAAAAGGTTTATCCAAAAGTGAGCATGTACTCAAAATGTGTTGTGAGACCAGTCTGGGAGGTGTGGATTGATGAATCCAGCCAGGTCAGTCTGCCTGTACGCAGGCTCGGTCAGCTCTGAGTTCACCTCAGGTAACTGTGCTAAGACCTTGACAAAGCCGTCCCTGCGTCATCAGCTGGTTTTCGGTGAGGCGAGAAGTCCAGGGCATCTCTCTGGCCTTGTGGATTTCTCCCCACTGCAGGCGGGCGAGAGCGATGATGATAGCAAACTGTACTAAAAGGTCCAGTGCCTGACATCATCTCAGAACATCTGCAGTTCTCCTGCTCGCACACTTTTACCGAGGGTGGGTGCTGCAC
>OOFC01029630.1:0-11609 GCA_900323345.1 Pseudochromis fuscus | reverse complement strand
GGGTCAGTGGGTTTACTGTCAGTTGGGTTACTGTCAGTTGGTTAGGGTCAGTTGGTTACAGTCAGTTGGTTTACGATCAGTTGGTTTACGATCTGTTGGTTATGGTCAGTTGGTTTACGATCAGTTGGTTTACGATCAGTTGGTTTACGATCAGGTGGTTATGGTCAGTTGGTTTACGGTCAGGTGGTTATGGTCAGTTGGTTTACGATCAGTTGGTTTACAGTCAGTTGGTTTACGATCAGGTGGTTACGGTCAGTTGGTTTACGATCAGTTGGTTTACAGTCAGTTGGTTTACGATCAGTTGGTTTACAGTCAGTTGGTTTACGGTCAGGTGGTTATGGTCAGTTGGTTTACGATCAGTTGGTTTACAGTCAGGCTGAGTTTTGTGTTGTCTTCTGTGGGGTTGTGGACAGTTTGGAAAATGTTTGTCCATAGTCACAGTGTGATTGTTTGGGGTTGCCTGCACTAGAATACACTGTATAAAAAGGAGCAATACAAATACAGTGTGACTGTGACTGCTTGAGGTCAATGACCTCAGTTGCTGACATGAACGCTGGATGTTTCATCTTTTATAACAAGTTGATTGTCTCTTGTGACAAGTCTGGAAATCTGTGCCCCTGTTTATCTCCTAACAACTAAGAATAACTTTAATTATATTAAAAAATGCTCCACTACTGAAAAAGAGAAACAACATACCTCAGACACTTTATATTCACATGTGAGCTTCTTTCCTTTCACGCCTTCATTTAGTGTCAGGATGAAGCCTATGTAGTCAGCGTAGGCCTGCAAGAACAAGAAGAGATGTTTTTAAGGGATGCTCTTGAGAAGAGAAGGTTAATGCTCCCAGATCAGTGGTGGCGTGATCGTCAAGCAACCAAACGACTGCTCGTTCACTTCCTGCTCCTCCCTCCCAGTGATTGTCAGTGTGTCCTTGGGCAAGACACATTACCCACCTTGCCCTGTATGACTGTTGAATGAATGGTTTGTTGGTGGTCGGTGGGGCCGTAGGTGCAGACTGGAGCCACGCCTCCATCAGTCTGCCCCACTGCAGCTGTGGCTCACCCAGCTTACCACCACCAGTATGACTGGGTGTGAATGATTAATGGTTTCTGTAAAGTGCCTTGAAAAGTGCTGTATGAATCCAACCGTTATTATTATTATGCATCTTATCATTGGTTAAAATATTTATTAAACGTCAGACTTTGAGCCATTATTTTTTCCACTCAAAATGACCAGCAACCAGCTTTAGGGACCACCACTGGTGGCTCCTGCATTAATACTAATAACATAGGCATAGAGGAGCAAGTAATAACCTCCATTAGTTTAAAGTCCTTGTATTATTGACATTTTTACTGTTATTACATTTCAGTACATCAATATAAACTTTAATCTTTTTTTTTTACTTGTCAACATATAGAGAAGGGATGACACAGACTCAAAATTTGCTCAAAGGGCAACTGGCAGCTAACAGCAACTTTTAGAGTTGCTCCATTTCCTTGCATGAATTGACATTGCTAACTTTGATCCTTGTGCATCACACAAGCTTGTAGCTCTAAAAAACTGTATGTTAAGTTTCAACCAGATTCTACACCTACAACGACTGTACTTGCTCATTTGGAGACAATGAAGCAGCAAAGTTGTTTTGCTCTGGCAGCAACACATTTATGCTTGAAATCACTTTCTTTGATTTTTGTTTTTAATCACTCAAACAGCAGAATTCTGGAAACCATAGATTAGTATAAATTGTTTATACAATTACATAAACAAAGACTAAAGTCATATTTTATTATGGATTGTCAAGGCTGATTTGACACATGCACTGATCCCATACTCTGTATCATGCTGGCTGCATGTCATTTATAACCTGCTTCTATGTGTAGTTTGATCATTTTGTACATGACATACAAAGTTAAAAAGTCTTGTAAAACATTTATAAAACATGCACAAAGCGCCATGCCGCAGCCTACCTGAGATCGCTTCCACTTCCCCATGTCAGGCACCATGCTGATTTCTTTCTTGGGCACCATGAAGCTGACACTGGCTGCAATCTCAGGTGCTTCATCTTCAGGGGTGGATCCTAAAAACAAAAAAAGAGTTAGGTACAGACATTTTCATTCATCTCCCTATTAACATCAAATGATTTAAAAAGACATACTGAGAGATTAACCCAGGTAAAGCAAAAATCCTGTAGCTGTGTGGCAGCTGACGTTAAACTTTCCAAGTCAGTAAAGCTTTTGTTATTGCAGCTCTGTGTTATTTCATGCATACAGACTCACAAAAACAAAGCATGTTTTCAAAATCAGCTTTGAAACAGTGGTTCACAAAGCAGGGAAAGGCTATGGGGAAAGATGCTACCGACTGGCATTATGGGAAATGTAGGACTGAGTATATTTGGAGCTTGAGCCACATCAGGGAGTAAATGTCAGCCTCTACTGCTTTGATTTGGACCACTCTTTTTAAAACTCCATCCGCTCGAGCTTAATCACCTGAATTAATCTACAATGTTAAACTGCGGGAGCAGCACTTTAATCACAGCACTGACATTAATCAATGGCTTGATTGCAGTTAGCTACATTCGTGTCAGTCATGCACAGTTGCTGAGCGGTAATAAAGAGACAGGGAAAAGGACAGTTTCCCCCACAGCCTTTTAAATTCACGTTATCTTGATGATGTTCTTCTTAACTGTGAGAAAATCACTGGTGTATCACTAACAACTGTCTTCAGCTTCTGCACTCTACCTGCTAGCTAACACCTCCCGAGCGTGCAAATGTGAGGATTTTAACAATCTGCTGAACAACGCAAACCAAACTAACTTGGAGCACAGGTTCGTGCTGGTATACAAATATAGAAAACAGAGCGAATGGCAACTTAAGCAGCATGTAGTCAGTGTGTGGATAGCTCTGCCTGAGGACAGCGGTACTGAGCTTCTGGGTTCATGGAACAAACGTAAAGTTGATTTTCATGTGGCCGCACCTGCTAACGTTACAGTCAATTTTACAAGTCTGAGGAAACACAGCACATAAGTTGGAAATGCTGAGCAGAAGCATCCATCTCTGCTTTACCTGACTGCTGCTCTGTTTCCGCCATAGCGAGGCTGACGCTCTTCTTCGTGGGTTTTCCACAGATTTGAAACAGGCATGACTCATTACTGCCCCCACAGAGAGGCAAAGTAAATGCATCTCAGGTTCAGCAGAAAATAAACCTGATTTTTTCACTTTCTAACCATGTCTTTCTGCGACTTTCCATTATTATCCTAAATATAAATTATTTTCAAACCGAAATCAATTAGTAAATAATTGAATAAATGTTAGGCATTTTATTGCAAACG
This sequence comes from Pseudochromis fuscus, assembly GCA_900323345.1. Taxonomy (NCBI): domain Eukaryota; kingdom Metazoa; phylum Chordata; class Actinopteri; family Pseudochromidae; genus Pseudochromis; species Pseudochromis fuscus. The sequence continues at coordinate 8,281 of OOFC01029630.1, read as the reverse complement.
CACAAATTGTTATTGGCAAAACTGTACTGAAAATGTAAAATATTAAAGTAGTTATAATGCAGAATATCCTAGTTTCGTCTATATAACGACAACAATACTACTACTACTACTACCACCATCACTACTACTACTACTACTACTACTACTACTACTACTACTAATAATAATAATAATAATAATAATAACACCAACAGTGTTTTATTTAATTACTAATTTCCAAACAAAAGTCTTTACAAAACAACATCAAGACAAAATAGCTGTGTTAGATATTAAACTATAACGCTGTTTTTCTGAGTACCCATTTATGTGAGTAGGTCACACCCACGACTTATTTATGGCACTGGATCCCGGTGTCTCCAGCTGAGCAACTTCAACCTGGCACTGTGACCAGCAGCTGTCTGTCCTGTGAGGTTAGTCTCCAGTGGAGCTCCCACTCTCACACTGCGCTGATATTCAGCCCAATAACAGCTGATCTGAGTTGGACTTGGAGCACGGACGGACCCTGTTGTCAGTGGGCGTCTCTTCCTGAGCACAATGTGGGGCATTTGCAGCAGAACTGTGGTAGGTAACGTACCTTCAGCAGATTGACGTTAGCGCTTGTTTACACTGGCCGAAAGCCACATGTTTTCAGACGAGAGTGATTACATGATTAATGACACTGAATTGATAACTAGGTAAAGACTGTTAGTAAGCTGGATAATGCTAGCGGTGAAGGAATGTTTGCTTGCTAGCTGCTAGCAAAGTTTGTTTGCCTGTTATGTTGAGGCAGCTAGCGGTTGTAGCTGATATGTAAAGCTAACTGGGTAAAAGGTGATTTCCAGGGTAGCTGAGATTAAATATAGCTTAAAGACACTCTGGGGCAATCACGGCCCACATGGTAGTATTTACTTTTATTTGTTATAAGACCTGTATAGAGAATTATAAAAAGCTTAGTCATGAATGGAAACGGGAGAGCAGATAGCATTACTTTAATATCGCCTGTCATCAGACTGCGACAAACCGGTTTAAAGTAGAGTAATTGAAAGGCTTTTAAATGTGTTATCTTCCATATACAGATGGTATTTTGTAGCTTAGACAGTTCATAATGGTAACGGTAACATGCGACATGAAACTTGCTACAGCTCTTCAGAATAGTGTAAACTTGGTTTAACAGCAGCCACGTCTTTATAGAAGTCGCACATCTACAGGAAACCTTGTGGAAAATCAACCTTGCAGGTTTTTATTAATGCAGATTGTTCTTAGTGTTTTTGTTGACACATTTTTGTACACTGTAGTTAAGTTCTAAGTAAGTACACAGCGCCCTCTACCGGCTGCTGTACAGGTTGTCACGTGATCTTAGACATGTTATCAAAAACTACTCCTCAGCAAGTTTCAGACTGGTGTAAAAAAACAAATATACAGCTGTGATGTGACAGAATTACAGTTGTGTGTATGTGTATGTATTTTGTGTTTTCATAAAGAAAACCACACATTACCTGTACACTGTGGAGCTGTGAACAGTGGGAACTTGTTAAAGACAATAGCCAGCTGATCATCTACCTCAGGGGTGTCACACATATGGCCCGTGGGCCAAAACTGGGCCTCCAGAGGGTCCAATCTGGCCCTCTGAAGAATTAGCAGTGTGAAAGTTACATATAAAACATTAACTGCAATTTGAAACAAGTTTTATGTCTTTTTATTTGTACATTGTATACATTTACAAAGCAGGGGGGATAAGTTGACTTCTTCCTTAACAGCTCCCACTTTAGTTTGTATGGTGTGGAGAGTTAGTTCAGGAAATGTGTATATTTAAAATTTGTAGATTGTGTCACGTTGTTTTAATCACAAAGTGAAATACTACATGTTTCAGTTCCAGATACCTGTGACTAAATGTTTTGTGATCTGTAAGTTGTAATGCACCATGTTTAGCTGATAAACTGAGGTGCATAACATTGTTGAAATGGCACTCACTTTTCACAATTTCAGGTTCATAAAATGTTTTGTAAAAGGATAGTTCATCAGATGTAAACATGTTCCTAATGCACTTCTATTTCTTTTCACTAAAACAAAGGGAAACATTTGGAGTTGTCATTATTTATATTATTCATGTAGATGTTATGTGACCTGAGAAGATAAAACAGTCACATTAAAGGGCAGCAGGACCTGTGTGCAGTGGGCTTCAGCTTCACTTGGAAACATCTGACTGGATTAATGATGGATAAACCTTGACAATAATAAATGAATCACTACAACTTTACTGCTACAGGGACATCTCCAGACCAGGTGTCGTCACACAGCATTTAAGGGAGAAAACACCACAGGTTTATTGAAGCAGTTCAAACACAAACATCTGGATGTGTACCCAGAGCTTCACGTTTGCTCCCTGAAATAATGTAATTGGTGAACTGCTACACCTGGAAAATGAAGCCAGTACCTGCAGTCCCTCTACTGGCCACTTGAGGCACCAAAAAGGAGTCAGTTCTAATCATAGACTGTATTTAGAAATGGACAAAGCAAGTGGGGCTCAAAAATGAGACTAAAGTGGAAGTGCAAAAATGTGCAATACACCTGATGGCCACTGGAGGCGTGCTCCAGTTAACTTCAATACAAAAACGGTAATTTTCAATCATGAAATATTATTTTATTAATTACTGTCATCAGTGATGTGGTGATCCATCTGAAAAGAAATCATCATTAATTAGATATTCAAAACAGGAGTCCACAAACCAACGTGTGACGTCACACTTGCTTCGTTCATTTCTAGTCTTTGATCCTCATAAACCTCCAGGTTAAAATGTCCAACTTTACAGGACAACAGTAACATAGAGTACTGTTCAGAAGTTTGGGGACACCCTATAAAAACCCATGTGAGCAACTTTTACTGAAAACAAGTTTCACAGAACATATGTAAACTACTACTGAGCACATACAGCAACCACAACATCAAGGTATACTGGGTAAATATTCTGTCAACCAGTAAAACATCCCCAGAGCATAACTGTCCTCTCCTGTGTGTGACAGTGGGAGGAGACACAAGTGTTTTCAGTCATGATAAAGTCTGAAACATATGGACTCAGAGTTACACATGTAGAAGCAGCTGTTAGATCCTGTGTCTGTACACGCTCTGTGCTGTCACTGGAAAACCACTGGTTTGAGAGGAGACCCCAGACGTCTGAACAGTGCTGTGTGCTGCAGGAAACTGGCTGACAGTTCAGTTTTTCACACCGGATCTTCAGATTGTTCAGAACACTGTAAGTTAGTCTTTGACAGCAGAGTCTCACATCTGCTGAAGCTGTCCTTTTTGGATGTAATAACAGGCTAATGTGTTATTTCTAACTTCCAACATGCTTGTATTGAAACGTGAGGATTCAGTTGTTATTGTTAATATTTGTATTTTGTTTTTTACATTGGACACAAGCTGATATTTAACATCTGGTCTTGTGTCCTCCAGGCGAAGGTGGGGATGGCGAAACCCTGTGGATTTGTGAAACCCTGTTTCTTGGTCAAGCCCGTGTCAGCGACTCGGGTCGCCGGCAGGTACCTGACCCACCAGAAGGGACTGCCCAGTCTGCCCATTCCCCCTCTGCAGCAGACCTGCGAGCGCTACATCACCGCCCTGGAGCCCATCGTGGAGGTGGATGAGCTCAAACACACAAAGGAGCTGCTGGACGAGTTTCAGAGAGAAGGAGGACTCGGACAGAGGCTGCAGAGAGGCTTGGAGAAGAGAGCACACAAAACCGAGAACTGGGTGAGCCCAACAACTGGACTAAAGGCTGACTAATGACTAGTGAAAATGTACCAACATGGTGGCCGATGTGTCGAGCTTGAAATAAAGTGGACGTTTTCTTGGAGTGATCCTTTTTTAATGTAAATACTTTTTCCTAGATTCTTCTGAAATGTAGTGGAAGTACCTGTAGTACTAAAGTACAGTACCTGGGTCAGTGCATGGTACGTTTAAAAACAAATGACTTGAATTGTTGAGTTGAAGGAACCAAACTGGATCCTGAACCAAACTGGATCCTGAACCAACAGACTGGTGTGAATACACATCAGTTTCCACTGAGCTGACAGTGGATCACAGTAGCTACATGTTTGTTAGCTGTTAGCTTGTGGACAGACAGTAGTTATCAATCAGCCCAAACACTGTATCCTGCTGATAAACTCTGTAGACCCACATCATTTGGGTCCTACTTTGGACACTCCCATAGCTCTGCCACCTGGTCCTCCTGCGTCAGGCTGGAGCAGACTGTGGATAATAATCATCTACTGCAGCAGTTCATGTGCTTCCTCTGGTTCTGTATTTGCAAACTGGGTTCATTATTCTTCTCACTCTGTTATCTGGATCTGTGATTGACTGCATCTCTGTATGTCCTGTAGCTGTCAGAGTGGTGGGTCCAGGTCGCTTACCTGGACTACAGGATGCCTGTGGTGGTCCATTCCAGTCCTGGGCTGGTCCTGCCCCAAATGAACTTCAGTGACAAGCAGGGACAGATAGGGTGATCCCACACACACACACACACACACACACACACACACACACACACAGCTTCAACATGTCCTCCCTGTCTGTGTATTGTGCAGATTTTCCTGCAGAGGGAGGACACAGACAGGTGCTGACCCCTGCACTGTCCAGCTTTAAATCCAATAATCATGTTGTGTGTCTGTAGGTTTGCTGCCAGACTGATAGCCGGGGTTTTGGACTTTAAGACAATGATTGACAAGTGAGTACAAACAGCATGGATGTTATAATCAATTTAAAACGTGCAGTGTGAAACTTTTTTCTCCCCTCCTCTGGTGAGGGAGTAATTACACAAACACTATCAACCCCTGCTTGTGATGTATGTGGACTAAGATCAGACTAAACCATGTGGGACTGAGGGAACAACTCCTTCAGTCTGATTCTGCAGCAGCATGCTCGGTTTTTCTATTTCCTCAAACTGATCAATGATGCGTTTAGCTCGCTCGCTAACGCACAATAACACAGCTACTGCCAGGCTGGTGTTCACAAAGTTGTGTCAGGAGTTGTCAAAGCGATTACTGCTGGTTCACACAGCTTACAGTCCACCACAGGGGACTGTGACCACAGATACCACAACTACTCCAGTCCTGTGAAATTCAGAGGTTTATGTGGAGCTGATTCATCAGGTTGTAACAAGTGTCATGTTGAAGTCCAACACTGCAGCTTTAAAAACTCAGATATGACTGTGAACCAGGGAGGAGTGGACCGCAGTATCTAAACACTGACAGGGTAATGGCAGAGCTGGTGTGTTTCTTCCTCAGTGAAACCCTCCCAGTGGAGTACCTGGGAGGGAAGCCCCTCTGCATGAACCAGTACTATGAAGTTCTGTCCTCCTGCCGTATCCCTGGTCTGAAGAGGGACTCGGTGGTGAACCACGCCAGGAGCTCGCAGCCCCCCAAACACATCACCGTCGTACACAACAACCAGGTAGAGATCAGCACTCACACAGTCACACAGCTGTGACACAGAGGGCGTGGTTCATTATTGTGATTTCAGTCGTGACAATGATGTTCAAGCACGTCCTCGTGTGATAATGCTTAACTGAACCTGACCATCTCACAACACTGTACTCAGAGGTATGTGAACACGTCTTCATCCAGACGCCCACATGTTGTGTATGTGTCACTGGAAACATCTTAATACAGGCCAGAGGAAAGTCCACTGATTTTAGATCAGGATCATAAAGAAGTGAGTGTCAGTGTAAATGTTACAGGCCCACAGAGAGCTTGGTAACCAGGTAACGGTCAGCTGACTCAGCATGAGTTGGCTCTACTGTTGAACTGAATGTGACTCGGACTTTCATGTGGTCCTCCCACTCTGTCCCAGTTCTTCGTGCTGGACGTGTACAACAGTGATGGGACGGCTCTGACAGCAGATCAGCTCTGCACTCAGCTGGAGAGGATCTGCAGCGCCTCACTGGAAACCACCGCAGAGCCCGTCGGCATCCTCACCACCCAGCACAGAGACTCCTGGGGAAAAGCCTACCTCAACCTCACCAAGGGTAAAGAGCCGGCTGAGAAGCAGTGTGCATGATACACCTGACAGTGACTGTCACTGTAAGCTAGGCTGTGTTAGTTTACAAAGGAATGGTCTTCAACATATCCATACACTCCATGTATTGTAGTGCACATAATGCACCACTAGAGGTCAGTCGTGTTACCTGCAGGAGGGCTCAGATCTGACAGTACAGGCTGATGAGCCCTGGAAAACCTGAAATACCTGGAATTTTTTTGACCATTTTTCCAGTCCTGGAAAACTCTTGGACATCGAGAGGAACACGTAAAATATCCTGAAAATCCCTGAGTCGTCCTGGAAAGTTACTTTGATCTTGTCATCAAGTCAAACTGTGAGATCTTTGATGATGAGTCATGAATGTTAGTGGTTTTTGTTTTTCATTTGGTGTAACATGTGACTTATGGTGTGGTGGAATAACATGATGACAGGAGATGGTGAAAGGTCAACCTGTGGGAGACTTTCATTGTAGGACCAGAAGTCACAGGGGTTGCAGAGTTGTCCCAAGAAAAGTCCACCTAGGATCTGTCAGGGTGTGGTTCTGATAGTTTCAGATTGTGTGTGTGTTGTCTGGGTTTTCCATATGTCTGTGCGCCTGTGTGTCGCCTGATTGTGAGATGATGGTGTTCGTCTCTAGATGTCGCTGAGTGTGTTCAGTCTGTTGTGTCTTGGTATGTAAGCTAACTCTCAGGTCCCACTGACCTGAGGAGAGGAGGGAAAACCAGGTCATATGTCAGTGTTAGTTACACTAACACTAACAATTTAGTAAAATCTCTACAGTGGCTCCCAGGCTGAGATGCAGGATGTGATTCACGTTGATCACACCAGTCTTACATCACAGAAACTGTGCTGGAAACAGTGGGAACCCTGAAAACTGCTGCAATAGCATGAAACACATTGTTGCTCAGAGAGGCCTGCTGTGTTTCTGCACGACTGAAAGGCAGCATCGTGGGACTCACTGTCTTCCTGCAGGGCTCTGGTAACACAGGACACACTCAGGACACTTGTCTTGGCAAAAGAAACAGGGATGAGTGAACTAAACCAGAAGATGATCCAGTAGTTTCTGCCTGGTACTGATTTCAGTCTGAGTTAGTTAGTTCTTTGGTGTGTGGGTCTGTTTTTGTTTTGATCAGATATAACTCCTACAAAGCTGCCTCACCTCTTCCATGTGTCCTGGGCTGAATATGCCTGAATGACCCAAAAGGGAAAACAGATGATTGGCTGACCCGTCCCAACAGGACAGGTCCAAATAACAGACCTAACAGCACCTGCTTGGCTCAGTTTGATGAAGTCTACCAGAAACCTGCCTGCACAGCACAAGGACCCTGGGATATGACCTACACCATTACAGAGTCAGGATTGAGGTGCTGCAGTGTGATAACAGAGCTGCCCTGTGGTTGCTTTGTGTCCAGATAAGACCAACAAAGAGTCGGTGTCTGCGATCCAGAGGAGCATCTTCACCTTGTGTCTGGACGGAGCGACGCCTCAGTCCACTGATGAGACGTACCGCAGCTGTGCCGCCGTCCAGATGCTGCACGGAGGAGGCAGCCAGTGGAACAGCAGCAACCGCTGGTTCGACAAAACGCTGCAGGTGACCAGCATCTTACACTCAGTGTGTGTTACTGATGTTTTCATGCAGGTACTGTGCTCTGGGTTCATGTCATACTGCAGCTTCATATCAGGAAAGTGCAGGGTGCAGCAAGCTAGCCTTACTGGTTAGCATGCAGGTACATCTCCACAGTACTGGTCAGTTATTCATTGACTTGGCTTCATCTCAGACTCACCAGTGTTGCTCAGTTCCTCAGTACATTAAGAACACAAGTCAGTGTGCAGTACATGTCACAGTTATCCTGTTTGTGCGCTGAGCTTTCACAGTAAAGTAAAACATCTCAGTCCTGTGTGTGCTTTGAAATGTACTGCAGTGTAAAGAACAGCAGAGAAATTAAAATGACACTGAAACAAAATGAAAGGAGCCATTTTTAATGTATTAAACCTGCAGGAGGAAGGCAGCAGATGTCCATATGAAGGTTGTTCTGAGCCTGAGCTCCTTCACCTGCAGCTCCCTGTGGCTGAGCTCTGATTGGTAGAAAAACACTTGTCCACAAGCTCATGCAGATCTGCAGTGTAATAATAATAATAATAATGGTTGGATTTATACAGCGCTTTTCTAGACACTCAAAGCGCTTCACAGAGACCATTATTCATTCACACCCATTCATACCGGTGGTGGTAAGCTAAGCTAGCCACAGCTGCCCTGGGGCAGACTGACGG
>OOFC01029629.1:17149-42868 GCA_900323345.1 Pseudochromis fuscus | reverse complement strand
GGGGGGGGGGGGGGGGGGTGTGTGTGGATGTGTGTGTGTGGATGTGGGTATGAGCTGTGACATCCTTTTCCTACAGAGTCTGCCAGTGTTAGAATGTGATAGCTCTTGGGTGACAGCCTCGATGCCATGGCAACACAGAAAACGTCAGTTTTGGGTGAGATGTAATCAGTGGTTGATTTTCAGATAACCTAATAATATTTAGTTCTCTCTGGAGGAAAGGACCTTGACAACTCAGAGGCTCTGGTTGAAGGCCAGAGCAGTCCCATTGTAGCATTTATGACACAGTGGTGATGAGGAGATTGTACACTCAGCTAATTTTGCATTGGATGTGATGTTGGACTCATTACCCTTTTTCCAGTCTTGCGCGCAATAAAAACTAAATGACTTGATGGGAAATCTGATGCAGTTGAAATTATTTTTCAGTCAGACAAGCTTATGTGTGAATGTGAGTGTGAGTGTGTGTGCATGTGTGCCAGGGGGATAGCATACTAAGCAGACCCCACTGCATCAATAGAAGTGCTGTTCATCAGCATTTACATCTCCCCCCTTGTAATTCAAAGTGTTTTCCTTCACACCATATCACAAAAAAAAATTCAGTGTTACCTTGTTAGGCTGGATATCACATACTTTTTTTTTCATATACTTCATGGTGTTTTCCGCTGATGCAGGAAACAGATTTAAATTCTGATCACTGTATTTAGATCTTAATTCTTGCACCATTGTGACGTGCCCTGATGTGAGGGGCTTATGACCTGGGATTTTCTTCTGGAAAGAGGAATGCAGAATTCTTGAACACCACCTCTGAATATCAATATGGTCTTCACAGGTGAATATTCTTCACAGTATATAGGCCCGCAGCTGTATAGATATTCAAATGTCAATTACAAAATGTAATTTCAGGAACAGAAGGTGTAGACTATTGAAAAACCAGGTCCATTTGTGAAAATACTATACTCTATAAGGTTTTTTTTTAATCTGATGTGAGGAAATAAGGGTGGCCAAAATGAAACCCATGATTTCTGCACCTCTTAACTCATTTCCCCTCTGCCAAAGACCCCCAGGATACTGTATTTTTACTTTACAGTGAAACAAAATGGCTAAATAATGTATAGACCCTCTCTCTCCTTATTAAGTTGTGCAATCATAAAGCATCTCTCATGTACACACACATGGGAAGCAGATGTGTGTGCACGCAAGTTTGTGCACATGCAGCCATATCTCAAATCTTAATGAAAGCACTTCCTCAGCAAAAACAAAAGAGCTTATTTTGAGGGAGGGTAAAAATTTGGGTCAGTGAATGTGGAGCTGGTCTGCAGAACGGCCTCAGTGCTGAGGAACCACATTATCACTTCTCTGCTATCAGTGAAAGGTAGCAGCACATAAGCACCAACGCTGAGTGAATTCACACAGCAGCAAGAGCAAACAGAAGCAGCAAAATGAGGCGTGGGCCTGGTTTCACTGGTGTAGCAGTTACAATGGTGCCTCAGGCACTCATGAATAATAAGATATGTGATAACTAACACTCGACATAAGGCAGGACCATTATACATAATCCTTTATAAAAAATCACAGGAGCATATTTCCACCTACCCTCCTCAGTCACCTGGCAACACGTCCCTCTCCCCACAGACTTATTTTATTATCAATTTTGTTACTCAGGCTAATTTAGACTTTATCACAGCTTAATGACTGATGTGCAATTTGCATATCAGCTTGGGTTTAACCACAGCAGATAGCCTATCACTGGATCCACTGAGCTGATAACACACACACACAATGAAACACAGACACATCTAACATTTGAAATATTTTTCCTCACTCTGTCTGAGAGCGGACTGAATAATGGGCACATTCTCAGTTTCACCTGTAGGAGAAAAAAACCCCACCACAGAAAGCAGCCCGGCGGATACTAAAAATAAAACCTATCTGACGGCGTTCCTCGGCAATTGAGGTGGTTTTTTGACCTTGCGGTACAGGTCCTGGGCTGGTGGGTTACAGCCACAACCCCTGTCACGGGGGAAAATCTGAACCCATTCAGATGGGTCCTGAGAGAACTACTTCAAGTCAATATTTTCGCTTCTTGAAAGACAGTTTCCCCCCAAAGAGTTCAGAGGCTGCAATTGGCACAAATCGCAGCCTATAAAATATTGAATTTACCTTGCAGATGAAACATCAAGCCAAGTCAGAGGAGGGTGGGTTGGAGCTGATTGCCTCCCGGGAGGGATGAGAGCATACTGAGAGTGGCTTGCCTAAAATGGGACCGACGGTGCCTCTTGGAGATAATTCAGGTGTCCCGAAACACGCGTCTTGGCTCCTATAACATGTGACGGCCTGCGAAACCAGCGATGCCCTTCAAGAAATCCATAACCAGCAGAGAAAGGACGATTCCTCTGCGATCCGCGCACACCAGTGAAACGCTGCTCAGATTTCCTCGCCTTTCGTGTACAGGGTAAAAAAAAAAAAAAATGTGAAAACGCAACCCGAGGGGTCCCGGTGTGGGTTTGAGGCTGCAGCTGTGCGGGATCGCCTCCACTGCGCATCCGCCTGTGTGCACCTCCAGAAGAGAAAACGCCTTTGTAGCGACAGGCGGCTTTAATATCTACAGCGCTGTGAGTGACTGGTGCTGTGCTGAATCCGGCCAGATGTTCGTATCGCTTTCATGGGGTTTTGCTGGCGACGCAGGGCTCAGTGTGAGTTAATCCAGATAGACTGAAAGGTTGCTGCCATAATATATCCCCCCCTTCTGCCCCCGGACTACTGTCAACCACCGACCCGGCTCCGTTTCTGACCAGAGGTGCTGTGCTCGGAATGGTAATCGGTGCGCTCTGAGCTGCACAGAGAGCATTTGTGTGCATAGACAGATGCAGTGCCTCCCAGCCTATCTCACAGGCAGGCATCATAATTTATTCATGTAGATTGAACTCTACTGCACGAAAATGCAGTAGACCTATAATATTCTCTGAGAATTAGATTTAATTAAAGAGAGAGAGAGAGGGAGAGGGAGAGAGAGAGAGAGAGAGAGAGTTGATCAGATTTAGATTGTGCAGGAGATGAAAAATGAGCCAGGCAAGAAGCAGTATTGGCTTTGACAAGATTGTTATTGAAAATCCATCAATTCCTTTGGATAAAACCTTTTCAGTACATCTGGACTGGGTAAAGCCAAATATAGCAGCCCGTATATGCATGTGTTACATAGATTATTGGCAAGAAAGTGGTGAGTTGGCTGAAACAGAAAGACCTGGCTCCCTGTGGGTCTGCTTGGCACCCGACCCATCACTATCTGATGCAACGATCCTATGGCCTTTTGTGCAAGTTGGCAAAGTAGTCTATACTGTATGTGCACAGGTCTATTACAGCACAGGAGCACAATACAGTCTTCCTGTAGTGTATTTTTTTAAAATCCTGAGAACAATGACCTATACAACTACCACTTTGAAATATGTGTTTGTTTTCATCCAGTAGAATTGCCCCGAGTATTTCTACTCCAGATCAATAACTTCATCCAGTTACGACACATCTACTTGAGATCAATATGAATGGCCTAAGTGGTTAAAGCAGTCACAGTTATCCAAAACTGGAATGGCAATTCAATTCAGTTTTATTTATATAGCACAGAACCAGAAGTTATCTCAGGGCATTTTACCCAGTCAGGTCAAGACCTTTTAATACTATAGACAGAAACACAACATTTGCCCCTTGAGCATGCACTTGGCAACAGTGGAAGAAAAAAACTCCTATTCAGGGTGTTTGGCCTCATTCATTTAGAGAGATAGAATAAGTCAGTTGATCATAACATTTGTGTGGTCACCATCAAATCAATGATTATGGATGAAGAAGTTGTTTTTTGGTGCTTCCCTCTCTCAGGAGATTTTCAGAATTTCGTTTCAGTTTCAAGTGATTTTAAGAATGAACACAAGTTGGCAGGCAGCAGAAAAAAACTACTAGAATAAAATGTTTTTTTTTTCTCCCACCAGCCACAACAACATATCATTTTGTCAGTGGGAAGTGTTAATGTCGAGGCCTGCCTGTGACCTAATGTGAGTGTCTCATCGGAGTCATCGTGAGCTGACAGTTGGTGATATGAAATGACACTGGCATGTCTTGGTTTTTGGCTGCATTTCTTTTACTGTTATGATTCACATTGGGCTCCATCCCTCTCTGTCTCACTGATGCATGCCATCCAGGAACTGCTGGTAGGTGAGGCCGTCTGCCTGCTCTCCCGTCCGGCTCTTCTTCTCCAGGAACAGCCCCACGGTGTCTCGTGGAGGGTCGGCGATGCTGCGGCTCCACAGGGTCTCTGTGATCCCCAGCAGCTCACGCACACAAGCAGAGATGACCTGCGGGGTGCACAGCAGGGTCAAGTCCTTTGATAAAGTAAGCTATATCTTCACATTATCTAACCTTATATAACAGAGCAGTCCCACTGAGAGTGACAGTCTTTCAAGCGGATCTCACCAAGATTCTTACACTGTGGGATTAAAGGTCACAAGGACACCAAAAACAAATGTATCAAGGGACTTACAGGTTAAACCAAAATAAATAACGACTAAGCTCCTTTACTGAGTTTGTCTATCTCAAGATCCTTCATTATCTGTTTACCCTCACCAAGAGCTGAGTTTGATGCCTCTACAGTAAAAGCAGAGTGGAATAAATAAAAGGCACTTTTAGGCAATTTAGCTGTGACCTCAAGGAGAGACATGAACAGTAACTGTAAACAGCATATATGTGATAGAGCCGATCTGAGATGTTTGCTGGCAGCGATGCTCGGTTTGCAGCACACACCATTAATTGGATGTCACACCGTTCAAAGAGAAAACGTACAAGTGCCAAACGGGATGTGTAACTAAGTTGGCACAGGGACACCAGTTTTCATGTGTTTACAGTTTACTCAGAGGATACTGCAGGGACTAGTAATGATGCAACAAATACATATGTTGCATCATATGCATTGTCTTGAGAAACTTTCTCCAGACAAACAGGTTGTTCTAGTGCAAGTATTTGTTCACTGAATCAGATTCTATAAAATTTGAGAACGATATGACAATGACAATCTCTGCAGACAAATCAATGGATCAGCAAGTGAACAGAAAGCAGAATCCCCCTGTATGACTCCTCTTTTATAGTTTCTGAGCCGATGTGTGTTTGTGTTCTCTGGGGTGTTTTATTTCTCAACTTTAAGGAATGAGATAGACTGCCAGTAACATGTTATATCTTACTCTGAAGTACATTCTGCTCCCACAGTGAAAGTGCAGTCCAGTTGCCTAATCGCTTCCCTGAAACTAGCCCAACTCTGGCCAGGATACGTTTTTTGTGATCTCTTACAGGAAAACCTCAGGAGATGATTAGGAGATGCTGACATTTTGCTGTTGACAAAAACCACCTGGTTTAGACCATAACAGGATGCAGCTGCTAAAAACACACAAACTTGTAATGAGACAAAAAGAGAAGTTTGTAACACATAAAGTACATGTAAAATACATAAGGCATTACTTTTGTCACTACATAGACACCTCCCCCACCTCCAGGGTCTTCAGGCCCTTGGACCACGCTGGGAGCCATAATAGTCCAATGTAATCTCTGAACTATGACAACTTCCTCACTAATCTTCACTACAAATAGAGGCAAAAAAACCCTGATGTTGGCATTACAGGGAGAAAATTCCTCTATAACCCTGACTGAGCGGCTGCCATCTCTGGCCCGCAGTGAAGCCAATTCTCAAAACAGATCACTGACTTAATAAGTAGCCTCAACCCTGCAGAAGCATGGTGGGAATATAACTGAACATAAACGTAGGTAAGATGTTACACAAGAAGGTAAATGTTACCAAGTAAAACCACTTTTGCAGAAGGCAATTGCAATAAATGTAGATACCATTATTACTGTGTTGTTGTTGCTATTGAAACAAATAATCACTGGATAACTATATTATGTAATAATTATATGAAAACACTCATATGAATCCATTTAGCTTGTGTTAATGCACACTCTGTGATCAAATGTTTGTTGTTGCTATTTGTTGACTAATCAATTAATGTAATGTATGAATTGAAAAGAATGAAAAGATAACAGTCAGAACACCTTATAATGTCCAGTAAATCTATTGTATTTTACATGAAGTCAGCTTTTTAAAAGTGTAAAATCGGTTATAAACCTGTTCATAAATTAAAGCAAACTCATAAAAAACAAGAGAGCAGTGCCATCATTAATTTTGTATTGATACTCAGCCTGCTGAAACTTCCTTGAACGTTGTGTGAGTCTCCGTTTGATATGTAAACAAGCCTCCATAATAATACCAATCTCTTCTGAAGGTTAGGATTTTAAAAAAAGAGGGAGAGAGAGTTGTTCCTGCTTCTTCTTAATACCTGCATGTCTTTAAAATCTGTGATTCCGAGTCGTGGTAAGTAGGTGCAATTTACAAATATGAGCTTTCTTCCAGTAATGAGGTTCTCCGTGAAACATCCCTGCGACACAAATGAATAATAAGGTTAGAGCGTTGAGTTCAGGTAGTGAGATACATGTCTTTGAAGTGTTATTTCTGTTTGGTCAGGTCGTGTTATAACTTACTTTGTATTGTGGAAACCCTAGAGACTCGATCCATCTTGCAACATCATGACAACCCCACTGTAGGAACTCCATGTTGCCTGTAAGGGTGTTGCCATGGAAACTGTTACCTGCCATTAGGGGCTAATAAGAATTTAATTCAACAGCCACATAGAATTTTTAGCACATGTGTGACATCTTTTTTTCAATGTAGAGGAAAGTTAAAGAAACTTTTATTTCTTTTTAACACTAAAGTTTTTTTTTGTATCAATCAGGTGACAGAGACGACTTGAGTTTGGGCTCTTCACAACAACCAATCAGTGCCTTCTAATTTAGGGCGGTTGGTAAATTGCGCCTTGTGATTGGCTTTGAAAAGAGGTTTGTCCCGCCCACATCTCACGTAAACAGCGAATGGCGCCGTGCAGAGCTTTTACAGATTTACAAATCATCTGCGCTAGCGACCATCAATGAGACTCGCACATATTTTGTTTTATAGATCCGTCAAAAGCGCATGCGTGACGTCCCGTCGCCCCGTCCTCTGGAGCACTTCTGATAGCTGAACTTCTCCACACTCCGCTGTCCTGTGGGTCAGTTAAAGGGCTTCGGGGCAGGAAAATAACACACCTGACACACCACCATGGCAGCAATTCTCCTCAGATCTCTTATAAACACGAAGGTAAAGCGAACTCACGCTCACCTTATTGTAAAACTGTTGTGTTTGTTTGATGCTTATGCAACACAACGGCTAACAACCTGAGCTGTTAGCTAACAAAGTCATTGCCACAGACACGTTGCACACTCTTCCTTTTATTCCATTTGGTTTTCACATGCATTTAATATTTATTTGGTAGTTTCATGCAGGTTACGTAATGACATAATGTTTTATTTGCATCACGTGAACAGGAGGGACATGTCCGTGGAGCAGTCAGACGTGGCTCCTATTCATGAGACCAGGCTCTGACCACGAGTGAAATAGGAATTTAAGGCGATTAATTCACTGGTGTTTTATTTCTTGCAGGCCCCCCTCCAGCTGGGTCGCATGTGCTACTCCTCCTCCTCAGTGGTAAGAGCCACTACTCTGCAGTTTTTATAAGGTTCTGAACCTATTTACACATGCGAATGAAATCAACCTGTCACAGACTGATTAATTATTAGGCACACAATCCCATAATATCAGAACAGCACCATGCTTAAAGATATGTTTGCAAAGTTTGTTTTTAGCTGGAAATGCACCCGTGTTACTCAAAAGGCTGTTTTACATTTGTAGTCCCTTGACAGATGTTACAAACTCACCCTTAAAACAGAATATAAGATTTAAATTACAAAGTTTTTTTTATTATATAACGCCATGCAGGGAAATGATGAATAGAAACTGGGATGTTAAAATTACTGAAAAACAAAATACAAATCATTCGGGGTACAAATTAAAACATGGAACACAGTGTTTCTTAGTAAAGGTCTTGTAGAATTAGAAAGCACTCAGTGTAAACCTCCCCCGAGCCATAATCCAGTTGTACTGATGCTATAGGTTTAACACTGTCGGGCGCTTCTGGTACAAGAGTATCAACACTGGGGTTATTCCAGAGCAGAGGTTCAACAAACTCTGAGTCTAACCCTGAACTCTGAGGTGAACTCTGACTCTAAGATGGGAAACTCAGAACATCCAGTTCCAGAATCACTTCTCTGAGTTGGTTCAATCTACTCTGAGTATGTTCACCTTGAGTTAGGCCTGTGCCTAAAAGCCATCATAATTGGAGCTCTGATATGATAATTCACCATGGCAACTGGGGAAACAAATGGAAGTTGGTGACGTAAATGCTGCTTATGGCCTATAGGAGACATTTAAAGGATTAAAAGGAAATGGCTGCAGCAGCAACAGAGACAGATTTTAACATAATTTTCTTTGAATATTACAAGTGAAGATGTGGTTGAATGCTGTAGAAACAAAGCTTTTGCAATACCATGGGAACAAAATGTACTTCAAGCAGCTGGAAATTAAATATAAAAATACATATGGCCGATATTTTAGTTTTATTTCAATGTGATGAGGAAAACTATCAGTAAAAAATGAAAAGCAACACAGAGAATTTGCTCTGATTAGAAAGACCTTCCTCTGTGTGTAATTTTGAGATGTGGGAGAAAGTTGTTCAGGTGTAGTGTAAGGATGAGATCAGGGAGACTGGGTGGTTTTCTCCTTGGAATATTGATAATATTGTAAAGCCTTAACCTGAATATGTAAACGTCTATGATATGATTTTGTTGTCATTATTTTCTACACAAATAAAATATTAGAAATTGAATTGACAAATGGGAAAGTAATGTAATGTAATGAACAACTTAGTCATCAGGGGTGAAAAAATGTCTAATTGCTGACTCAAAATTCATCTCCTGACGGCTTCAACATCGATCGGATTGACACGGAAATGAAACTTTCTCTCCGACAGCTGCTTCAGGCTCAGCAGGAGGGAGGCAGTACAGAGATATTCTGGGTTTGTTGAAGAAAATCTGCCAGTGAGCAGGTTATGTTCACAGAGTCTGTTACTGAGTTTAAGTTTTTCCTCTTTTTGGAACAATAACTCAGAGTTTTTCTCATTTTGGGGTTAACAAACTCAGAGTTTCCACTAAAACCCACTTTCTGGAATACTTCCACTGTGTTGTTAGTATTAAGCATTTTAAGTAAGTATTTTCCTATTATAACAAACACAAACTATTTATAGGATTTTAAGATTTTTTCAGGATCACACCCTATGATCTTGCCCAAAATTGAATTATTTCCATGTGTCTTAACATATCTCAAAAAAAAAAAAAAAAAATATTGATTAAAGGTCTGTCTGTAATGTTGCTGACAGACAGACGAACAAACAGACCAACCCAGGCAAACCGTAACCTCTTCATTGAGGTAACAATAACATGGGAAACTGGTATTAATACAAATCTGGTCCAAACAGGACAACACTGTGGAACTCCAGAAGCAGTGACGAAGCCATTCACAGTATTGAAAGTGTTCATGATCAGCAGTCAATCAGACTGTAAATTTAGAAAGCCACAGCCAAAACCTTAGAAAACAGGGCTAAGAATTGAATATATACTTTCTGAAATGGAAAATCACAACCCAGTCATCTGAGGACACTTTACAAGGTCAAGACCTTACAACATTATCAGCATTATAAAGGGACTCAGAGATGAGAGTACATCTCTCAAGATATCCAAGATATTCAATTTACAATAATACATATAATACAGCTGAGAACCTGACCATTTGATATTTTTGTAATAGAATTTTAGCTTTGTTACAGGTTTTTTTTCCCTCTTAACTGTAATGTTTATACGGCTATTTAAATGTGTGGACAATATTTACCTAAAACCTGTTTAACATTGGTAGAATGTATGGGATTACATGTAGCTAATGTTTCATGAAGGACATAAGGCTCTGCTAAGAAATGTCTGGACTTGAAATATTTTAAGCTGAATCAGTAACACAGCTCAGTGCTTGCAAAGTGGTGTGAAAGGCTGTTGAAAGTCACTGTACATGTCTTGGTGACGTATAGATGTCCTCAGTGAACTCTATAATGATGCAATCAGACTGGAAGGGATTTAATCATATGCTTCTGTGACCTTTTTAGCCCACCACCAAGCTGTTCATTGATGGCAAGTTTGTCGAGTCCAACACGTCCGAATGGCTTGACATTCACAATCCTGTAAGTATATCACAGATTAACTGTACTCAACTTGGACAGAGGCTGGAGTAACAAGATTTGCCTGCAAAAGAACTGGTGTAATTTTGCAGCAGTAACTCGTGAGCATCAGAAAAGGGGGAAATAAGTCTTGATTTGCCCAATTCTAATAGCCTAATTTGTGATGTGAGAGAAATCAGAGCCCATTCTACACAGCCCGTCATGTTTAATATCCTCTGAAAGTGCAGTGTGGTGTGTAGCTTGTCGAGTATAAGCCTCTAGCGAGGCTCTGATGGGTGATTAATGCATGCAAAAATATCCATCCACTTTCATCACATAAAATTTAAAACCTGTAAAAGATAGAAAACAAATATTTGGTTATTAATATTAATGTAATGTACAAGCAGTAATACCGAGGTAATGGCTTCTCCCTGCTCTCAGTCAACTTGTCTGTGTGGACTGTCTCCTGCTCCTCAGGCCACTAATGAAGTGGTGGGACGTGTTCCCAAAGCTACTGAGCTGGAGATGCTGGCAGCTGTGGATTCCTGCTCCAAAGCCTTCCAGTCCTGGTCCGAGACCTCCATCCTCAGCAGGCAGCAGATCTTCCTGCGCTACCAGCAGCTCATCAAGGACAACATTGTAGGGAAATGTGTCGGTCGCTCGCACGTCTCTTATCACAGCTGATGTCTTTTGGCTTGATTATCACCGGTTTCTCCCTCTAATGTTTCAGAAAGAACTGGCTAAAATGATCACCTTGGAGCAGGGCAAAACACTTGCTGATGCAGAGGGAGACGTATTCAGAGGACTGCGTAAGTAACACAGTTTGTACTTGTACGATTTGTTTTTGAGACCCTGATTGGATTAGCAGAGATCAAATTCCCCTGTTGAAACTGTTGTCTGTAGTATCTTTATCTCCTGATGAAAAGTCTGTAACTTTGGCACCTGTTTGCACTGAGGCCTGGGGGAAAGTTTGATACTGAAAGTGGCTGCAGGGCGTCCATTATTTGTGCGTAATCAGACACTCTCTGCAAAAGGGACTTAACTTTTGAATTAGTAATAGGCAAGGGTACTGTTCCAGCTTTTTGTGAGGCTTTTAAAAGTCTTTAGCTTTAACAAAACCAGGGTTAACACTATTTCTGCAGAGTTATAACATTCAGTCCTGATATTAACGTGTGTGTTCATTTTTCTGCCTTCTGTAAAGCACTTTGCAGACTCTGCTTTCTGTTGCGTTCGATGTAATAAAGATAATTATGCAGTTTCTCCTCACTGAAATGCACTTCTTCACATTGGCAGTCTTGCATCAACAAGAATCATGTTGAAAAATTAAAGGAGCTGTGCAAGCTTTCAAATAAAGGAAGATATATTTTGGTTATTATAAGAGGAAGCTGCTAAATAATATATTTTTTTTGTGTGTGTGTTTTTGGCACATATCCCAGTTTTGGGGTGCCCGAATTTTTCTGGCACGCTAACTTTTCTATTATCAGCAGAAAGACAGGCAACATCTGCAGGTGTGCTGCCAGCTTTGGAGATTTCCTACAGTATTGGGCTAATGATGCTTGAAGTTTTCATAACTTTTAGAACAGTTTACTCACAGGAAATAGAACTGGCAGGGTTTCTCTTTGTAATGGCTAAAGTACAAATTTGATAATGCATCGTAATGTGGATATTATCTCACTTATTGTTAAAAAAAGTTAAATACTGTACAGCTCCACAATTAACTGATGAATGCATCAAATCGGCAGGACAGTTCGGACACATGTAAACAAAGATGGGTCCCAGTTGTCCACTTGTGATCCGATCACCCAAGATGCATGTTAGAACCAAGTGTAAACGGGCTCTTAATCATTTCTCCTCCTCCCTCCTCAGAGGTGGTGGAACATGCCTGCAGCATTACATCCCTCATGCTGGGAGAAACCTTACCCTCCATCACCAAGGACATGGATACCTACACGTACCGCCTGCCCATTGGCGTGTGCGCTGGCATCGCCCCTTTTAATTTCCCTGCCATGATCCCTCTGTGGATGTTCCCCATCGGGATGGTGTGCGGCAACACCTACCTGATGAAGCCCTCTGAGCGGGTCCCAGGCTGCACCATGCTGTTGGCCAAAATGCTCCAGGACGCCGGGGCACCAGATGGTACACTCAACATCATCCACGGGCAGCATGCAGGTAAGTGTGTGCGACTCCCTGCTCATTCAGGACAGTCTGTGTGTGTAATAACAACGGGGAAAGGTCCAAGTATGACTCACTAATCATATACCTCCCAGCAATATGTAGATAAGAAATTTCAGTAATATGTGCAGCCTATATCTGTAAGGAGTGGGAGGGTTTGGATCTCTGTATCACTGCTCTTATATTTACCTTAAGGGTGGGACACCGATGAAGAAGAAAGGATTTACTTTAATTTTTTTGTGTCTTTGTGTAGCGGTGAACTTCATCTGTGACCATCCGGCCATCAAAGCCATCAGCTTTGTGGGGTCCAACCAGGCTGGAGAGTACATCTATGAGCGGGGCTCCAAGAATGGCAAGAGAGTGCAGTCTAACATGGTACTGCTCATTTTAACAAACCAGATACACTACCTCACATTGGGGAACTCATTATTTTCTATGTTAACCTACATATTTAAAATTCCTGTTTTTATGGATGAAAACATATGATGCAAATTACCTGCTGTTGCTGTTACCATGACAGCAGTTCAGTACCTGACTGTCAATCACTGAGATTTGTTACGTATGTGATTAGCACTGTGCTGCTTCTGTTTGATGTCCCACAGTCTATTGGAGAAATATTCTACAGAGCTGTGTCCTACATTTTGCTTTTAGGGTGCCAAGAACCACGGTGTGGTGATGCCTGATGCCAACAAAGAGAACACCATTAACCAGCTGGTGGGTGCTGCCTTCGGAGCTGCTGGCCAGCGCTGCATGGCTCTCTCCACTGCTATTTTTGTTGGGGAGTCTCGTGAATGGCTCCCAGAGCTGGTGGAGCGCTCCAAATCACTGCGCGTAAATGCAGGTAACCTGTTCTGAAACTGCACCATAGGTTGTATATAGGAAGCATGAAGGTGATGTGACCTCACCCCTTGGTTTGTGGACTAAGGTTTTAAACTCAGGACTTTGGCCATGTTGGTTGTTTGGAGCCAGAACTGACCATATTTGGATATAAGAAGAAATAACTTAAGCTAATACATCAGAATGACTTGTGAAAAATGTATTAACTGAGTATCCAATCATTGAAAATGAAGATTTTTGTATTGATAGAAATTAGAGCCAGAGTTTATTTTGGGAGCCAGCATCTAGTGGCCACCGGGGGTATTGCACTTTTTTGCACATTGGCCTCATTTTGAGCCCTGGGTTTTTTTTTATCAGTTCCTAAATACAGTCTATGGTTAACACAAATAAACCTGTCTTTACTACAACCTTTCAGATATTATGAATGTCATGCAGCTTGATGCAAATTTTTTCAAATATCAAATTTTGTGCTTAAGGTGATCAGCCGGGGGCAGACGTAGGTCCCCTGATCTCTCCTGAAGCCAAGGCCAGAGTGGAATCCCTGATCCAGAGTGGGGTGGACGAAGGTGCTAAGGTGCTGCTGGATGGGAGAAATGTTAATGTCAAAGGATATGAAAATGGAAACTTTGTCGGACCCACCATTTTAGGAGGTGTTACGGTGAGCTTTCCGATGTCGGCAAAATGTCTTTTAATCAAATAAAAGGCCTTTTTTTTCCCCCAGAGCTGAAAACCTTCAGAAAATAGAAACTGATATTTATCCCAGGCAATATTAGTTCAACAATTTTGTCAATTTTGTATTTGAAGCTTAAATGCTATCCACAGACACAGACAAGATGGCTGACTCTGTACAATACAGACTAGTGACATGCAATCTTCTCAGAGTGACATTCCTCCCCCACCCATCGAGCTAGTACATGGTACATCCTAAAATAGACAGTAGCTGTAAGTGTTATGAAATGCATTTAAAGCCCTTCTACCTCATCTTCTCCAACATTAACCTGCTGGTACTATGATATATTTTAATGTGTGGTGGAGTTTGAGTTGTGGATTCTGTTCAGTGTTGGAGAAAACTCTACTCAGATCACTCTGCTGTCCCTTTCAGCCCAACATGACATGTTACAGAGAAGAGATCTTCGGACCGGTGCTTGTCGTCCTGGAGGCCGACAATCTCGACGAAGCCATTTCCTTAATCAACAGCAACCCTTACGGCAACGGCACCGCCATCTTTACCACCAACGGAGCCACAGCACGCAAATACACCCATGAGGTGGACGTTGGCCAGGTGAGAGATGTTTTACTAAAGGCTGAATAAAAAGACACAGGATGTGAATTTTGTTTTTGTCTGTTGAAGGTATGGTTTTCAAATCAGGATGTGAGCTGGTTACCTTTTGGTGCTATTTTGGTCCTCAGTGAGTCACCTGTGTGAGACTTTGATGAGTAAACCGTTTTGTGTGGGAGCCGTTCTGTTTCAGCAGGAGGAAACAGACAGACAGAGTTCATGTGAAGTGGGAATATTTATTGGAGGGAAGTCAGTGGTACCTTGGCAATCCGAAACTGTGTCAGATATTACCTGCCAATGCATATCGAGCATGGAACTGTCCCAAAACCTGTTTTATTGGAGCAGAAGCCTATTTAAAATGGAATTTTGGACCAGGTCATTCGTGATAATTATGTATTGGTCCAGTGGAGTTGATAAATATATTAAAAATAGAAAATAATTCTCAGGGGGAAGGAAGATATGTGTATTTATATTATCTGTTATATATAGGTATAATGACCATGACAGTTATGCCAACTAAATTACACAATGCTACTTCAGTCACTGTTGTATTTGTACAGCTGTTGTAGTTATGACGTCTTAATACATGCATGTGTTTGTACAGATTGGTGTGAATGTACCCATCCCCGTCCCCCTCCCCATGTTCTCCTTCACCGGCTCCAGAGGTTCATTCAGAGGAGATACCAACTTCTATGGCAAACAGGTAAATAACAAAAGTACTATGTGTTAGAGCATCAAAATATTGTGTATCAGCATTTTCAAAAAGTACAAGAAACTTTTTGTTTTGAAATGTACTCGGTGGCTCGCTGATGCAATTATTTTCTCTTTACCACCAGGGCATCCAATTCTACACTCAGATAAAGACTGTGACATCTCAGTGGAAAGCTGAAGACGCCACTCTGACAAGCCCTGCTGTTACCATGCCAACTATGGGACGCTAAGCAACCATCGTAACCATTAGTGACTCCTGACATGCCTTAAGAAGAAGCCCAAGAAAGGATAGTTAAGAAAATAGATGTAGTTACCTGTCCTTTACACTGCTGAGAAATATTCATACTGGGGGATCTTTATTTGGATTATTTTTGAAATGTGAACATCTTGCACTCCTGTTGTTGCACAGAAAAACACAAACCACACCTCATATAGAGCCGAGGAAGTTAAACTGAACTGATTTCAGGAATGGTGCTGTGAGTTCATACATTTGTTGTATTTTCTACTGGTTTTCTCCTGCTCATTTTCCGGTCCTGACGGCGAACATGGGTTAATCATAGTCAGACGTTTTGATGATCCACTGAGTCCCGTGGCAACTGACAAAAGATCAGGAGTTCTGCTGCATAACAGTGGCTGCAAATGTCTTCCACCAGTATTTCCCTGTGGTTCTTTAGATTGGATGATTGAGTAGGTAGGTGAATGGAACAAATGCTACTTCAGAACGTGGACACAGCTATTCTGTCACTCCTTTAAAACTGAAAAAAAAACAACAAATGGTTGCAGCTCCTTGTCCTTTAAATGTATATCCTACTGTGTATTATCCTGTGTTGGGATTAATGTGTGTCAGAGGTTGACAGTTTTGTATTTGTCTTGAAAATGTAATATTCTATCATGGTCGAAGTTTCTGATTAAAAAAAAAAAAAAGCATTGATGCAGTTACACTATGCGAGAAGTTTGTTTTCATCCAAGGTCACTTGAAACCTACAGATTATTAGCAAGAGTGTTTGAGACTGTTGCTAGCTGTTTGAATAAAGACATTTTAATTTGAGTCAACTGAACTGTGATTTCTGTATTTCATGTATTGCTCATTATACATAAAGACAAATAAGGTGTTGGTCTGAACAAGCCCCCATGAACTCCACAGATGGAAAGTAGGTGGTGATGTTTATATTAAACTTCCAATAATTTTGGCAGCTAGAAGCATCCCACTGTTTTTGTCTGCCCGTGAGGTGTAAACATTAGAGATAATGTTTTCTAACTACGTAGTGGGTGTTCTCCCATTGACACATTTATGGTTTTGCTTTTGGTTTGACGGCTGCTGATGACGTCACGGGGAGTCAGCTGTAAAAGAAGAGTGCCGCTAGTCGGACATCATGGTGAGCCTCTGTGTTGAGCGTATAGAAAACACTTCAATAAGATGCCTGCGGGTTCTGTATCGTGTCGTTTATTGTTTTTCGGCGTGTTAATGAGTTGTGTCCAAATTTCAGCCTTGTCCGCGAACTCGTTCTCACGTGCGGCAGGTCAACGTTAGCTTGTTGTCAAACTTCACCGGCTAGCTTCATGTGATGTAGCAGTTCAAGCTAGTTTTTATAGGTCCGACAGAATTAATGCTAACGGTCAGCAAACTTCACACTAACTGCTGTGAGATGTGGGTAGTGCGTAAACACTTCAGTAACACAGTAAAAGTGTAAAGTATTCAGTATTCAGAGGATACCCATAGAGCTGTTCATACACACTAAACTTAACGGGCAGTTCACGGTAACGCTGGGTATTTATCATTAATGGCTAATAGACGGTTATAAGTAGTCTTCTAACAATAACTTAGCTTTATTAGGAAGCTGTATTCAGTGTTGAGAGGATACATTGGGTTAACGTTACCGTTGTTCATACACACCAACCTCAACGGGCAGTTAACTGTATTTAAATCATTAATGGCTAACAAACGGTTAAAAGTTGTTGGCTTTGTGTTGTACTCACACTGAGGTGCTGTGAATCATAGTGAGGACTAACTACCACCCCTGGATGTGGCCACCGTACTCTCACACTGCCACAGTCTAATAAAGACACCCTGCTGCTGTTCAGTGACACCCCGTTACTCCACACTATGGATTATTAACTTTATAGACTTTTTACAGACAAAACTTTCCCGGTTCGTTTCTGTTAATGCTTCAATAAAAGCACGCTTATTTTAGTTATAAAAATTGCCACTTCCTGGCAAGACACGTTGAAAGTACAGTGTTATTTGCAGGTGCTTTTTTGTCTTGAATAAAACAACACCAATTCAGTGAACCTCTTTATACCTTAAAGCAAAACTCCTGATGAGATTTCAGGGACATTTAAGCTCCTGTAGATGTTCAACTCTTACAGATGCAGTCCAGTTTTTTAAGTAAAGTACTTCTTATGCAGCACTGTAATAATACCAGTATTTGACCACTACACAAAACCAGTTTTCGTAACCTAGAACTGGGTAAATACTGGACTAATTACATGATGGGTTAATTTAACCCAGCAAGATGGGCTGTTTTTACCCAGCATTTTATTCTTTTTATGAAGTGTTGTATTGTTGCTACCCAGTAATTTATTGTTTCTACCCATCATGTTGCTGTATTTACACACAACTTACTCAGTAAAATTAACCCAGCATGTAGTTAGTCCAATATTTACCTATTTCAGGGTTAAAACAACATAGTGTATACACATGTAGGTTGTGTATATAGATGTTTTAGGGACTGGTTCTGCAGTGTGACTTCTGTATCTTCACTACTGTTTTTTCTCTATATGAGAGCACACTGTTTAGACTGTAGCCATTCATGTACTTTACATTGATGCAAGTCATAGAGACATTGGTAACTCTGGTAGACTTTTAGATTTGTTTGATAAATGGTCTTCTCACATGCTGAGAGGTAATATGTTTCAGATTTTTCTGTTTCTTGTGTCATAATTTCTAATCCAATCTTCAAAACACAAATGAGTTTTGGATAATATTTATTGTTAGCAAATATTTATGTGAAAGTGTCATATCAAAAGACAAGTTGTGATTGCAAATTATTGCACCAGATCTCCCAGAGCATTTGGCAGTGTCTCACACACGTAGCAGGCCCAGGCTGTAATTTATGCAGATTGGTGTATTTTGATGTTTAGTGTTTGTATTGTTTTTGTTGCAGAAGTAGCTTTAAATGAGCAAACATTTAGACTACCAATGAAAGTGGTGTCATTTTAAAGTCGCACAGAGCATTATGTGTGCTTTTTTTTTTTACAACAGGGACACAAAAGTTTGGAGAAGGAATCTGTAGTTGTAACTCCTCTTTTATAGATAGCACTTCATATCTGAAACTTTTCAGTGATCAATAAAGGGATAGGGCCTGGGAGACCAGTTGTCAGATAGCACTTTAACTGTAAAGTGATGCTATAGATCCCAAACATCCACTTGTGCAGCTGTGCCATCTCTTTTAATTTTCTTAACTTGCTTCAGACGAAAGCACAAGCTGAATGCCTGAAATTTAAAACTTAAATGTTGTTAGTTTCTTAAATGTATGCTTAAATCAGTGTGACAGGGTCTCAGCAGGGGTTTTTCAGAGCACTACTTGGCTCGGGTTTTTATGATTTCATAACGCTGTACTTCTGTAGAGAGATGTTGAGACTTGCTGGAGTTGCCATGTATTGACTGAACATCAAGATCAAAAGACTGGAGCCCACCGATTTAAGTCCAACACGTTGAAATTCTGATGTTTTCTACATTTTCTACGGGAGTTCACTAAGAAGGCAAAGATGCTGATTTCAGGATATGTCCCTGTGGCTGGTTGGGAAGTCTGACGGGGTGTGGTCAAATACACAGGTGTAAATAACTTGATTGCTTCTTTCTAGTCTGTTGCATGTCATGCTGTAATTTAACATCTTCCAGTACTAGTCAGCAGTAGACTGAGAGCCTTTCTTCTTGAGCAGTTCAAAACAATTTAAGTGGATATTGCCATAACAGAGGTGTAACAGGAATATCTCTTGCTTTTTTTTTTGTCTGATCCTCCAGAGTAAAGATGAAGCCCACCGTACCACTTCTCCTCCTGGTCCTGCTGGCTGTCGCAGGGCTGAGCCGAGCCCAGGTCAGGACATCTCTCCTGGATTTGTCCGGGATCCTTCCCAGTCTCAGCCGGCCAGCTAACCACAGCCGCATCTTCTACGCGGTGATGTACGATGCAGGGAGCACGGGGACACGTATTCACGTCTACACCTTCATCCACAGTGACTCAGGTGATACTGGAACAAATTGTCTCAGATTAGTCAGACCTGACTTGCTTCCCATTGCTTATTTTGTTTATTTATTTTTTATCAGTCTCCAGGGTGAAAAGCAGGTTAAATCATGTGTTTACTGCAGAAATAATGTCATATATTGTATGTAAATTTCCTGTAAAACTCCTTAAAAGGCATACTGATTTGCAGCACAGTAACAAAGTGTTGTGCAGTACTGAGGATAGATGTTGATGATAGATGGAAATGAGCATCCATCCTTTACCTTTGCTTCCCCTGTGTTCTGACAGCTTCACACTTCTGTTAACATGTAAATTCTCTCTTCAGGGTACATAGGTTACACTTGACTTTATTTGCTATTTTAGTAATAATCCTGCTTGTCAGATTCCACTCAACATGCCTCATTTTGAATAAGGGGATATGTTATGCATATGTATGCTAAGCAGATTTAGACCTCTTAATGCTTTTAATAGCGTGCCTCATATTTGATGTGGGTGGATCTTGTATCTTTCAGAGGAGCTGCCTGTTTTGGACAATGAGATGTTCCATTCCATAAAGCCGGGTTTGTCAGCATATGCTGACGCCCCTGAAATGGTGAGTTCATTGTCAAATCGAATCAATTATATCGAGCTGAAGGAAAAGGTCCACCGGCTCTGCACTGTATTCAGAAACACTGCCAATAGCCTCGCTCTGCGGGAATCACATTGCTAATGAAAGTAAGTGGGAAGTGAGAAAAGCAAAATGACAAACAAGTGAAGATGCAAGCTGCCGCAGCGAACATGACAGTTGGAAGTGTTTTCTCACCTCTGACCAGTCACCCTGTTGTCAAAGGACCGATCTGTGCAGTGCTGCTCTGTAGTGACTTTTCTCTGTGTCTTTAACAGGCAGGACAAACGGTGAGGATGCTGTTAAAGGTCGCAAAGAAGACAGTGCCTCGTCTGGAGTGGAAGAGAACTCCTTTGGTCCTCAGAGCCACAGCTGGACTTCGGCTGCTGGCCGCAGAGAAGGCTCAGGCTCTTCTGGACCAGGTGAAAGAAGTGCACTGATACCGAGAGATCAGACACGATTAAGATCTCTGATGTACTGTTTATACAGAACCAAGGCTCTGTAAAGCAGAGTGCAGTTCTTTATCATGAGGGAGTTGTTAGGCGCTCCATTGTCTGACACCTTCACGAGAAAGTACAACCTTTTATCCAGTGGAGCAGCAGGCGGAGAAGGAAAGAACATTTGCAGTGCTGTGGCAGCTAGTACAGAGACAAGAGGAAAAGTATTGTTATCAGAGGGCTGTGAGCTTAGTGTGGAAGGCTCTTGTGGAGGGGATAAGATAGTAATGGATAGCCCTGGGGCACCTTGGAAGATAAATTATACTTTATTAATCCCCCTGAGGGAATTAATTAATCCCTTCAAGCGGAGGGCACCTCTGGATGAGCTACCATTACAGTAGATAACATTAAGGCCATTTCACTGCTGCTTCCCTCGGCTCCCCGGTGCTCTCATTCTCCCTGTCTTCCCCTCCTCTATCCTAACTCTCCTCCCTCTCTTCTCCGCCATCCTCAGGTTCAACATGTGTTTGATGAATCTCCATTTTTGGTCCCAGACAACGGCGTCAGCATAATGAACGGCACAAATGAAGGTAACGTCTGCCCACCCTTTGTCCTGACAAGCAACACATTCGTCAGTTATCACAGCCACTCATGTCTTTTCTGCAGTATTTTGTAGGTGGCATCAGTGATCTGTCTGCCCTACTTATAGTTTGCGGTGCAATTTCTTTTAAGAGTCTCTGTTTACTGAAGGCATTTGACTAAATTGCTGCAGATTATAGCTGTCTTTTATGATGACACTTAAAAAAACAAAGTAGCTTTTCCACCACAAAGTCGCTTCGACCTTAAAAATCTCATATTATGTCATGAAAAAATGCTCCCGCCTGTTATGCTGTGGTGTAATTGATTTGTCAGCATTTCAACCTTGTTTATAGAATTACAGCTCTTACTCACATGTGTTTGTATATGCTAAGTATATTGTCAGCTTTTCTAATCACCACCTGTTCCACCTCAAATGACTGTTTTCAGTTTCTTGGGTTGCTGATGTGCTCGTTTATTTGTAAATGCAGGAATCCTGGCTTGGATATCTTTGAACTTTCTAACAGGTGAGTACTGCAAACTCATGTTACAACATAAAACACTGAATGTATTTCCCTGATTATATAATTGCTTGTGTTTTCTCATCTTGGCTCCCTGTATATCCAAATTTAACTTGTTGTCTGAAGTTGTTACGGTGTCTTTTTATACACTCATGTTCAGAAATAGAGGCTGGATGTGTACAACTATGACTTCCTTGCCTAAAGGGGTTTGTTCTGATCTTTATCCGAATGAATGCTGCGATTTTCTACTTTTGGCTCGTACACGTGTGCCAAACAAGGCTTTTGAAGATAGCATCTCAGGTGTAACTGATCTCTGATGTGGCTGCCGGATTAAAGCGAAAACATATTTTCAGGTCACCTGAACGCACAAAGCAAGAAGACGGTGGGAATATTGGATTTGGGAGGAGGATCCACACAAATCACTTTCCTGCCCAAACTAAGGGTCAGTTGGTTGTTCAGATGTTTAGAGATTTCTCTACGAAATAAGTGAATCTCTTTACCCACTACGTCTTACATTTTCCACCGTAGAAAACCATTGAAAGTGTTCCTGTTGATGATTACACTGCCAGATTCGACTTCCTGAACTCAACATTTGAATTGTACACTCACAGGTAACCAGAGCCCAATCCTACATATGAATTGTATGTGATTGCACAACATCAAATCTGGATTCAGTCTCTCTTGTAAGTTTTAAATACGCCTCCAGTTATATAAAAAATGCCACTGACTTTGTTGTAACTTCGCTTGGATCTTGTTTTAATTAGGAAAACTGTGTCCGTTTAGTCAGGATGTGAATAATAGGCAGACACCACTTGTTTGGCCGACTTTCACAATGACTTATTTGTTACATGCACAGTCTGTTCCTGGTTGGTTTTGTAACTGTGTAACCATCCTCTGACTTCACCCAGTTATCTTGGAAATGGACTGATGGCGGCGCGGCTGGCTACGCTGGGCGCTCTGGGTGCAGAAGGTACGGTGCTGTGCGTGAGCCAAAGGTGTTGCATTGCCTCCAGCTGTGCTTTTATCGTATGGAACTAAAGATACACAACAGTGATTCAGTTCTCCAATTGATTTCTCAGTCTGCACTTCACCAAATACTGAGCAGTGTTTTTTTGGTGGGTTGTACTTCAACTTTTCCTTTCCAAAAAACAATTCAAGTATCTATCGGCCATCACAGGGACTCAACAACTATCCCACTCTCAGACCATAGTCATTTTGTGTGAAGCTTTTGAACCCGTTTTAAACATGTCTGTGCTCTCACAGGGCTGCAGTGGCAGATTTTTAAAAGTGCCTGCCTGCCAAAGAAGTTCAGGGACGAGTGGAGCTTTGGAGGGTTAACCTACCAAGTTAGCGGGGACCCAGATGGTAAGGTTAAGGTTACGAGGAGACAAAATCCAAATCTGCATTTTGTTGGGAAGAACTTCTGAATACATCCTTCCTTGTATTTGTATTAGACCCAAAAAAATCACCTGACTCCAAACATCTGGTGTAAATGAGGTCATGTGACAGATTTGAGCAAAACTACAAGACAGAAAACTGTGCGGCAGCAACTTCACATTAGCAGTAATGCCAACAAAACCCATTAAAATGAACAGAATTACAGATTGCACAACATTACTGCGGCATAAGATGCATAATTTACACTGCTGTCTGTTTTTTTTCTCCAGGTTATGCAGGATACAAGCTTTGTTATCAGGAAGTACTTAAGGTGGTGAAGGGGATTATTCATCAGCCGTACGAGCTCGAAGACAGCAATGTTTTCTATGCATTCTCCTATTACTTTGACAGAGCTGTGGATGCAGGCCTTATCGGTTGGCACACACACACACGCACATGTCCTCTGTACACACCTTATATAATTACACACACCCAGCAGGATGTTATTATCCATTCCAATGCTAGACATGTTAGACAGAGGCAGGAAAATGTGAGTCATCTGCACCTGTCTCAGGGGATTTGACGAGCTATAGGTGTGTAGGTATTACAGAAATTGCTATCCTTTGCCAGTCCAAGCTGAAAGGCCACAAGATGTATTATTAGTATTATGGAAATGTGCATGGAGATCTGCTCTTGGAATGAATGGTATAGCGTTTTTAAATGTGAATAAGATGACCCCAATCTGTTGCAGATGGTGTCCATGGAGGGATGCTGGAGGTCAGAGACTTCAAGAAAAGAGCCAAAGAGGGTGAGATGGGCAAAGGAATGCATCATTACTATGACAGATCTGCAGCTCCCCGTACTTGAGACATGGCGTGCATCTCAATGGAGCTGGTTTCTATCTGAAATCCTGCCCTCATCCTCTCAGCAGAATACAGATGAGTGATTATCCAACCTAACACACATAATTTCCCCTTTTCTCTGTTCAGTGTGCAATAAGATGACCAAGTACCCTCCCATCAGTCCTTTCCTGTGTATGGACATGACCTATATCACTTGCCTACTCAAGGATGGGTTTGGCTTTAAGGAGAGCACTGTGTTACAGGTGAGGCAGCATTGTACAGTAAGGATCACTTAGGTTGGATCATGATAACACGCAAGAGCAGCACAGCACCAACTCCGTCATTAAAAAAAACACAAAAAAAAAGGCACAACAATTCTGTTACAGTTTTATTTCAGGAAATAGAAAAGTGATTTGAGCGATTTGGTGATTTCCCCCTCTAGCTGACCAAGAAGGTGAACAATGTGGAGGCTAGCTGGGCTCTAGGCGCTACGCTGGACCACTTCCACAACCTGAAGATTCACTGAGGAGCAGACATTGATGATGAGATGCTGATTTAGGTAGCGCCCACTAACAAACACCAGTAATGTGCACTACCTTATCTAACAGCCCCAGACATCTGCTGTTTGTTTCATAAGGCTAGAACTAACCTCATGAGTAATTCTTAATATTTTTTTAAAAGCAATTATTTTCAAGAGTTAATATATATTGAGCTGTGAATGAGCAATGTGTGGCCTTACTCTGAGAACAAGTGAAGCACTGGAGGTTGAATGAAAGATGTTACCAATAAGACACTCAGTTAATGCAGCTCTGGCCATTACTGGATACACAATTAGTTTAAAATAGATGTTTTCCTGCTTTCCTCAGGCTGATAAACAAGGTGGCCTGGCAGGGTGGTGGTGCTGTGCGAGACCAGTGTTTACATGCAGTTAAGTCATATACTGTGCATTTTATTTTTTTTAGGTGTTTTGGCATTAGTAATAAGAATAATGGGGTATACATGAGTCTAGTATATTTAAATTTGACAGTCCAATCAGCCATTGAGCTTTTCGATTATTCTGTTTTTTTTTTTCCATTAGCGACCATCACTGCATTTCAACCTCAGACTTGTGTTTACAGTGATAATGCACATAACAATGCGTGATCATTATGGTTTCATAAACTTTTAAAAACCCGTCTCAGTATTTCTTTGGGAGTTATTTGTTTTCAAAAAAACGTGAGGAAAAATGTTGCTTGTACAAACTTTGCCATTTCACACTTGTCAAAATAAAACCATCATCGGTTGCTAATTACAAATATCTACAAGGGTTAAAGTCTGTTGTTAATTTTTGTACAAAGAGATGTATATGTCGGTCCAGTGGTGCTGGAGGAGGAGGCAGTGTGTGTGATGATGGCAGACTACAGCAGAGCAACCACATCTTCTCCATATGTGTGGCTTTCCGTTGTCATGGTCACCAGTTCATGAGGCTGAGAGAGAACTACGACCGAGTCTGCAGAACCTATAGGAAGCAATGCAAACACAAAGGCAGTGTTCAATAGAAGACATCAACTTGAATGCTGCCAAACCAAGATGTCATTCAGTACACACACACTTTTCATGGTTTTCTTTCTCTGTAGTTATTATAACTTTGTCCTTGTCCTTGAGTTTATTCAGAATCAGATCTTGGTCACAGCAGTCTAAGCAAAATAGCAAGTGTGTCCTGGTCCTTAGTCACATGCTCCAGATCTTCCTGCAGGGGGGGTTCAAAGGTGTTCCTG
This sequence comes from Pseudochromis fuscus, assembly GCA_900323345.1. Lineage (NCBI taxonomy): Eukaryota > Metazoa > Chordata > Actinopteri > Pseudochromidae > Pseudochromis > Pseudochromis fuscus. The sequence continues at coordinate 17,297 of OOFC01029629.1, read as the reverse complement.
GGCCAGAAGAGATGCACATCTCCCTTCAGCATAATGTGGGTCTGCCCTGTGGTCTCCTCCCAGTTGGGTGCACCTGGAATTGTTCCATGCATCCAGGTGGCATCTCAGTCAGACACCCAGACCACCTCAGTTTGCCAAGACCACAGAC
>OOFC01029629.1:0-17116 GCA_900323345.1 Pseudochromis fuscus | reverse complement strand
TTTTAGTACTACGCAGGTGAGGAAAACAACAAAAAGTGACAGCTAATCACTCCTGCCTGCCCTCACTCAGGAACACAGTCCCCGCATACTTGAACTCCTTCACTTCAGGCAGCTACTTTCTCCACACCTGTTGGGTGCAATTCACAGTTTTCCAAATGATCATCATCCCAGCTGCTCACACTTGGCTACAAACCACTCCAGTGCGTAGTGAAGGTCAAAACACCATGAAGCAAGCAGGGTCGCATCATCTGCAAGAAGCTGGGGTGCGGTCCTGAGGTCACCTGACTGGACACTCTTAAGCACTCAGCTCTGCCTTGAGATCCAGACCATTTAAAAACAACCACACACTGCTACTGAAAATAACTGGTTAGGTTGTGGTGGGATTTTTCACCTGAGCATGGACATGGCAAGTGTTAAAACCTAAAGGAGGGTGAGCAAATCAACCGTGTAATGACACTTCACATTGATAGAACATCCACAGACCTAATCTACATCATCGCAAACTGAACCCAGAAGTAATTAGCAACATCGATGTACCTTAAGACAGCAAAAACAGACTAATATCCACCCAGAACTTTACACTTGTGAAGTTTGTATTTTTGCATCGTCTGCATGTGCTCCAAACTTGAGCCGTCACACCAGAACAAACAGTGATGACACAAGTCATTTTGCTATCTGCTAGTAAAACTGTCTTAAGCTGCAGAAACTCTTCTGTTTGGCAGGATCTTTATGAGCCTTTGTGTGGCAAACATACACTGCTGAAGAGTAACAGTGGTTACCAAAAGACTCACAGGCATTGAGTGAAAATCACTTAGCAGGACATTAGTAACACCACAAGTTGACTCAGCATCTCTGACATTAACAGAACATTATGAGCTTCACCAGATGACTGTTGTGTAATGCACAGCTATTACATTGTCAGACCTGTTGTTATTTTGTCCGCCCTTTAATGTGTCCTTTCCGTCATACGTGTTTAAACGCCTACCTGGCGATCTCAGCATGGCGTGATGAAGATTCATGGGTTCCACGGTTGTTGTCATGGTGACCATACTGTCTCCATTCTCTCCGTCTGCCTCCAGCAGGCTGCTTTGTGTTAGAGCCTCTCCTGTCAAACAGACGGCAAACTCTCCTTCAACACCAAAGAAGGAGGACTGACACGTAATTACACAGTTACAGCCGACGTATGACCAACACACACCAGTCACTGACATGATGCTCCTGAGTGGGAGAACTCAATGTTAAAAACTTCAATCTGCTCATTACTAACTTTCTAAGTTACCTTTTGACCGTTGCATTAAAGTAGATTTCTTTTTTTTTATGTTTGGACTGTAGTTATTCCAACATAGTCAATTAAATAATTAATCCTCTAACTCTGTTGTGTATAAATAACACAGAAACTACCAGTCTGTTGTGCAACTGCATCTTCCTTTGCTCTGCTTTTACAAAAGACCGTCCTCTTTGGGGAGGCTGACCCGAATAAATCTGCTGTTTATAATTAGAGCTTTGGCAGCATTTCCTCTGTGGTGATTCAGCTGCGGAGCTTCCCTACTGCTACAGAAATGTGACAAGGAGGCGAGCGCGCTGTCTGCTGTCATTGTTTCACGCTAAAAACAAATTTAAGCTTATTTTGTACAATTAGTCCAGATGCTGGAATGAGAAGCGCTCATGGAAGAAGGTTTTTTTTTTTCTCTATCTGCATCTAAAGAGATACTGAGAACAGAGATAGGAGTCAACTTGGGTACATTTTCCTCAACTGCAGTTGGAGATTTACTCAAGTACCCAATCATTTATCTGAGTAGATTGTACGGTGAATACAAAAAGACATTTGAACGAAGAAGCCAGAAGACATGTGTTTGAGTGACTGTGCCATTTTAACTTGGTGATTTCAGAATGTGACCCCATCACAAAAAGCCTAACAGGCCTGTCTCTGCTGAGAACACTTGTGCTGTCTCGGCTTTTTTCAAAGATATGTGCAGTCTAAAACAATTCAGCTGGTGGCCCCGAAGAAGAAAAAAATCTGAATGATAAATTTTTTAAGTGCTAAAATGTATTAATAATTCAAGGAAAGTTCCTAAATGTAACTTAAACCAGCGCTATCTCCATGCACATTTTAAAATGTATGGGCAGCTCGGAGCTACATAATCCAAGGATTAGCATATCCACCTACCACACTGGGTGGGTGTGTGTATGTGAGAGAGTGAGAGAGTGAGACAGACCTGTTTCTCTGCTTTCACTACTGAGCCCCTCCTCTCCGTGTCTCTTCCTCATGTGGACGTTCCTGCTGCCCGACTGAGAGAAAGTCTTCCCGCAGATCCCACACAGATGAGGCTTCTCACCTGGCAAACACACACACACACACAAAGAGGTAACATATTTAGTGATTTCCCTTGACACTGTTAAAAGATGCGATCTGTTCAAAGGCCGATATACTATATCTGTAACGCACTAATTACAAAAAAGTGTTCGTGCCGTGCAGCTGTAAACTCTGTCCCACTCACCAGAATGTACGAGCATGTGTTTTCGTAGACTGGAATACTCTGCAAAGGATCGCCCACAGCCATCTGCTTCACACAGAAAAGGCTTCTCTCCTGAAAGCAGCCGCCCACCACACACCATACAGATTGTTTACCTCCACAATACAAAGACCTGATTAAACTCTCACTTTGGCAGAAGTGCATTCAAAGTATCGACTTCTCAAAGTGATGCGCTGAATGGCCCAACACTCTGGAAGTTACAACAAACCAGGCTATAGTTTTGTTGTTGTTGTTGTTGTTGTTGTTTATGGAAGCCGGGGCGACAAAAATAAACTCAAATGGGTCAACAACGGCTCGTAGAAAGCTGTTCCTCCAGACATATGGACTGTAGAGTGTAGATGGTCTGCTAACTGATCCCTAGACAGAAGAAGCAGACTGTGGAACAGGCCATCAAAAATCTTAATGTCACCCTAAATAAAATATGACAGCAGTGTTACTGATTGCAGCAGTGAAGCGGAGGCGCCAGTGCTGCTGACTCCTCACATCTCCAGCCTTGACTGCACCAAGGAAGCATTAAATGAGCACAGTCAAATGGCCTGAGTCAGTTATTGCTTCCAGCGTGTTTGGGCTTTTATACGTGGGTATCTCCTGCTCCCCACCTGTGTGTATGCGCCTGTGGTTCTTCAAGTTTCCAGCAGTGGTGAACTTCTTGCCACAGTTCTTCTCCTTGCAGATGAAGGGCTTCTCGCCGTTGTGAGTCCTCATGTGAACCTGCAGCCTCTGCAGCACGTAGAAACTCTTCCCGCAGCCTTCTGCGACGCACCTGAACATTCGGTCGTTCCTGGGAGCCAAGATAACCAAACAAAACAAACCTCGGTGTCTCCTGTGCACACGTTTCATTTGCAACAGCCCACCACAGGGTCAGACGGGGTAACCGCAAATAGATCTCCTACACTGATGCTGACAGAGCTCCTGCAGTACAAATACACACTTCTTTCCAAGTCTCAGCTGTGTTTTTCCACTTTGCCTGATGTGTCTACCTCCAGCACAAATAAAGCAGGAAACAACGTGAGCTGTGATTACTCCTTCACTTTAGCTGTGAAACACCTGTACAGCTCAACACGTCTGTCTCACACTTCACCACTGATGAACACAAGCCCAGTGCTACTTCCACCACTCCACTCGAAGCCATCCATCATTCATGGAGTCAACATGCTTGTGAAGAACAGGTTCCTATACCTGCAGCTAGTATTTTACAGGAAAAAATAGTCTTACCTATGAAGCGGCAGGTTGAAGGGTTTTGGTTTTTTTTTTTTTTAACTTAAAATAATCACTTAGCGCCTTACAAATGTTTTTTTTCTTTTTTATGAAGTAGTTCAGAAAGTTTCTGAGATATTCTGATGATCAGCAATTCAAATGTCTGAAGTTTTTCAAAAGCCTGGAAACCAAGGCAGCACTGTTTAATTCATTTTGTGTCAGTGATATTGTCAGTCATGCTACAGACAAAAAAAGGTCTTAAGATTTGATTGTTAACATGATATAAATTGTTCTTTTGGACTGTGTGTAAACATACAGATGTAGCCCATACAATATGAATTTGTGGTGTTTCATAAGCCCCTATAACATGGACAAAGTTGTTCTCATCCTGTTGGAACAGAAGCATTTCAAAGTGACACCTTATGTGGCTTCATATATCTGTACTGCATTTACGGTTCTCACTGGCCTAATAAACTTGGATTATTAGTATCCAAATATCACATTTTGGCAAAGTCACCTTGGTGACACCGTTGCAACCGTCCACCGCCTGTGCGTATGTGTCGTGTGTTACCTGTGTGTCTTGAGGTGGTATTTGAGGTGAGCCGGCCAGGTGAACGTCCTGCAGCAACCCTCAAACGAGCAGCGCAGGATCTGCTTGGAGAGGGGGCGGCTAGTCCGAGACGGCGGCTCTCGCTTTTCCCCGTCTGCTATCAAACTGTGTGCGTGGTCACCTAGGCAACCAGAAGAGGAGAGAGTGAGCGGGGCTGTGCAGAAAATGATCCAGGAGTGCCAGGTGGCCGGCCTCTGGAGCCCGACTCTGTAAAAGCTAATCATCGGTTACTGGCTGCGACCCGCAGAACAACTGCAGCCAAAAGAAAACAACATGAAAAAAAAAAAAGAAAAGAAAAAAGCTGAATGCAATCACTCCCTTTTAACCTGACCGGGCTCCCTGCTTCGAACACCTTTAACAGGTCCAATTTTAGTCGTGCTGCGCTCGCAGTAATGCACCTATAACCGATACCCCACTGCTGGAGGAAACTTGTCTAATCTAATGCAAGCTGGTGGGAGGGCAGCCATTAGAGTTTTAGTCCCACACTGAAGCCAGCATCACTCTTAAAACATGCATTGTGTTAAACGTTGCAGCAAGGTAACAGGTATTTTAAGAGATTTATCCATTAGTAGAATAAGCTGTTATATTTCTTAATGTGCTACTATGTGGAAAATTATGTGAGAAATAATAAAGACTCAATCCACAATATTAAAAATGTTTCTTTCACTAACTGTGCTCACTTAATGGAAATATAATGAGGTCAAAGATAAATGTGGTAAGAAAAGAACACCTGTGCTCAGAGAATCTATCAGAGCTTAAAGTAGGCTGCATGATGGCAGTTTCAAATATAGCTTGAGGTAAAAAAATGTGGGAAAAAACCATAGAATAATAAGGCCAGAGCCGAAGTGCAAAAAAAAAAAAAACACAATACAGCCATTAGATGCTGGCGCCATTGACTTCACTTCAAAAGTTGGCATTTTCAATCATGAAATATTCAGTCAGTAATTTTTTTCCCCCACAATTCATTCTGATGTCATTCACTAAAGTCCACTCTTCTTGTCAGTGATCTGGTGGTTCATCTGGAAAAAAAAAAATCCCAAGTAAGTTAGATATCAGGCTTCAAAAAGAAGAATATGGGTAGCATCTAGTCCACAAACCAACAGGTCATATCACCATGTTGGTTGTTTGAAGCCAGAAGTGACTATATTTGGATAAAAAAGGAGGAGTGAGGAGGCAGGTCTGACCCTTGAAGCTGAGGACACTGCCTAATGTGTATGAGACTCGAGTTCAGAGCTGGCCTCCTTGGAGATCAAGCTAACCACTCCCCTAAATAGTCCTCTTTTTGAAACCTAATAGCTACTTAACAATGAATTTTATTTTCAGTTGGACCTCCAGATCATGGATTAGAAGAACTGACTTTAGCTATTAGCATCAGAATGACGTGAGAAAAAAAAAAGTACTAACTGAGTATTTCATGACTGAAAATGGCGATTTTTTAAATTGAAGTCAATTGGAGCCAGCATCTAGTGGCCATTGAGTGTATTCCACATTGGCCTCATTTTTAAGGCCTGGCTGCTTCATCCATTTCTTTACACAGTTGTTGGAAGAAAAAAAAAACACATCAGAATTGCACATTTTAAGACACTGATAACAAACTTAGTAAAATAAATGCTTCTTTCCTGTACTCCCTGTTTGTTTATGATGATCATACGCCGCATGAAGCAGACCCCGTTTGGAGAAAATAAACCTGCAGTGCAGAGATGAGAAGAAAACTTCCTACACTTGTACTCTTCTTTTTTTTTTTTTTTTTTTTTTTTAACCAGGACCTCCAGCTGTAATTCCACTCAGCAGAGGTCCAAAGATCAGAGGTGTAGCTAGGAGTCATAGTGCCTTGAATGTCATGGCTAAATTCTTTATCTAACAGACAGCCTGTGGACAGTTTGATGTGGTCTCGACTCCCGGTGTGGGTCAACAGCTCGCTACAGCGCTGTGTACTGCAGGAAGGGAATTACAGTGTGAGATCAGAGCGGAGGCTTTTACAGTTAGATAAGATGCGAGCACAGATAGCACTAAATAAGCAACGGATTAAGACATCAATTTGGCAGGTGTAAACAACCCCTCGACAATCAAAGCGGAGTTTGACAGGCGTGCGACATGGGACAGATGGTGTAGAAGTTTAAAGCATTGATCTGTGTGTTTCATGTACAACTGGAGTCAGCAGCTAGTGTTACACTGTGTTCTCTGACCTGATTCACAATTTCAGATTTATTTCTGCTGCAAATTGTTTCATTATTGTTTATCGCATATTTATTGGGATAGCCGTTAAAATATGATCACAATTTTTTGGTTAGCAGCAGGCAGACTACTTCTTGGCTGGTGAGCAGTTGCCAAGCAACCAGCAAAGACTCGAGGAATTTACCAGTATCCGCCAACAAATAAGCACAGAACCACCATTTGAAAAGTGAAATTTCTGCACAAAAGAGAGGAAACGTGAAATATGGACGTGCTGATTGCCGGGTGGCTTTTATGTTTGGAAACAACAACATGTGCCACTCTTTGTGCTAAGCTAACCGGCACGTTGGAGATATCTTATATTTACTGTACAGACATGAGAGTGGTATCGATCCACTTATCTAACTCCTGGCAATAAAGCAAATAAGGGTATTTCACAACCATCAGCCACTCTGTTTTCCATTATGTAACATTTTCCTAGATGATCTGAATCAAGGAAAACGTTGATCAGGTAATTGTTTCCTTTGATTAGCTGTGTCCCCTGTCACTGCCCTGCTGCCTCTGTGTTTCTCTGTATTAAACTTGAATCTGTGTTTCTGTGAAGGACTGCGGCATTGTCGTCAGTCTCCTCCTCCCAGGTCTGCATTAGCCACATCACTAAACGGACATTAAATCAGAGATGCAGCCAAACCATATGTGCTGGATGATGATCAATGCTTCACAATAAATGTGCCGTCAGTCTTGTAAATCCATCCGGACAAAGCTACAAATTCATTTTGATTTAGAGACTGATGATGAGAAGCGTTGGGCACAGTTTTAGTCAGCGCTGATTACGCTACGTTTTCATCTCCTCGCTGACCTCGTTTTTCTTCTTTCTGTCTTTGATGCCTGCTGTAAGTAGACCAGCTGATCTCGCCAGATATATGAACCACTTCCTGTACACAACCTCAGTGTCTTGTTACTTTCTAATTTAGCCTTAAACTTGAAATGACATCACATACAGCTGGTTGCACTGCGCATAATACGACCCCCGTGAACAGCCTGTTTGACATGCCAGTGTTAAAAAAAAAAGAAAAAAAAACGCCTCTGAAAACGTATCTGCTGGTGTTGATAAGACAAAGTGACTTTACCGTTGTTGACACTTGCCGCTCTGGCGTCCTGGCTGGCCTTGGCATCTCTCGCAAGTTGCGCCCGTGTAGCGGCAATCAGGCTGTCGTGTGCCAGCTCCTGTACCCGCAGATACCAGGGAGCACTGCCATCTATTCCATAGTCCCCTGATGAGACCCCCTCATCGTCATCATCCCCGGCGCCATCTGCGGCAAAGATCAGGGACTCTGAGGACGCTGTGATGCCTGAGAGGGAAGAAAAAAGCCAAGAAATAAGAAATTCAAGACCCATGGTAACACTCTGCGAGACCAATAGTCCATGTAGGTCCCATTTCTGAATTCATTATTGTGCTCCCATCATGTTCAGCAATTCTGGGTTTAATGTTATGGCTTTACTCTGAAAGGCTGGGAGGATGCGTGCCAACAGACAGACACACACAGAAACAATCCTTTATTCCGGACTTGAATAGACATTAACAATAGACAAGTGATTGTGTCTGCTGAAAAGTCTTATTCTTTATCCTTCACATCGCTCGCTGAGTCACAGACACAACAGCACATTGCACAAAAGGTGTGTGTCAAGAGACTAAAATTAATTTTTTGACTCTCTTGCCAGGGGCTGATGAACCACGAGAATGTGCCTGCCAAGGATCATTTCTCCTCGCCAAAATAATTCACAGTGTCTTCACGAAAATGTGTCACCCCATTTCTTTTTAGTGCTGTGCGAGACATGAAGTACAGACACAAGATCAGATTTAGACTTTTAAGGTGAAGCTCTTTTCTATTTGGGGCACAGCTCAATGTTACTTTCATTACTGATTCATCGATATGTTATTTTTTTAATTAACTTTTTGAACTGAGGTTAAGCGCTACTTTCTACTGATGTTATGCAACCATTCAAACAGGAGAAAACCTTTTTCCTTCCTCTTTTCAAAAATCCAGATGTGTGCTGCATCGTGATGACTGGTCGCTGGGTCTTTATTGCCGCTTTAGTGTTCGTTTACCTTTTGCGAGGTTCAGCAGGACGTAGGAGGTGCTGTCTGACTGCTGTAAGTCATGGAGGATGGGTGGGGGGCTCGGTGAGGCCCGTGGGTGAGAGTGCGTCTGGACGACTAACGGGCTCTGCTCTGTAACACCTCCAAACTCTGACAGAGAGGGGGAACTCTCAGGCTCATGGCTCAGGCCTCCATCTGAGGAGGAAACCAGCGTTTGTTAGTTTTTTTGATGAATGAAACAACAAACATCATCTCTGAAGTACCATCATGAATAATTAGAGAATTATCTATTGATTTATTGGCAAAAAAAGAGCAGACATTGGTGTACACTAGATAATGCAAGTTTGAAACAGAGGTGATAAAAAAAAACACAATAAGCAAACAGTGTACCCATTGTGTTCTAAGGCTTCATGGATTAACATTACAGAACGTAAACATATCTCAGTTTGCAGCCAAGAAATATTAAAGTAGCATTTATCCACTTATTTCTGATTGGATCTATTTGCACCTTTATTTGTCTTTTCCATGCAGATAAATAGATAATCAACCAAACTTTAACTACAGATATCTGGATGCTGAAGTATCTTTACCAAGTGTTGGAGCTAATATATTCTGTTTTTATTGCCATTTCATTTTGGAGCTTGTCTGATCTGAATAAATTCAGGACTAACACCCTGACAGTAATCTTAAAGGAATCATAATCTGAACAAACCTAGAAACCTGTGTGAAAAACATACACATAAGGAGAAGGTGCAAGTTCTCAGATCCAGGGATTAGTTTTAAAGTTGCTTCTTCTTAACATTGCAAAATGACCTTTTTGAAATTCAGACCACTGCACTTCAATTTAAGAACATGACATATTTAATATATGATGTGCACATTTAAAAGGAAAACCCTGCTCCAGATACAGATAAACAATTCTGAATAGCAGACTGTCTCCAGTAATTAAATATCTCCATTTTTAAACTTTTGGAAGACTCAGAAAGTGATAAGCTCACTTTAAGCCTCCCCTCACTACAGGGGTTTTAAATGTGAAACTCATTTTTTGTGTACTTGTTATAAAAAATATTACAAGTACTTCTAACTGTAGCAAATACAAGCTTTTTTTTTTCTTTTTTTTTCAAAAAAAAAAAAGGATCTGTCATGTTAGAGTTTTCTTTAAAAAAACAAAACAAAAAAAAAACCAGAACATGTATGAGCAAATTATCATTCTGACTGTGACATCATTACTCTTAGCCATCCTGTATATTTTGCTGTATTGACAATGGAAGGATCTTTTGTGGGATTCTTTGATCTATTCAAGCTGTTGACTTTGTGTCTGCAACAAAGAATGTAGCAATACAACTAAAAAGTAAAAATAAAGAATCCTCTTGTTAAGCTCTGAATCCCCCTGTTTTGACGAGATGATGTCAGTGAGTGTGTGCTGACCTGTGAGCTCCAGCGGGCTGCACAGGGAGCTCTCAGCTGGAGCCAGCAGAGGCAGGCAGGAGTGTTTGGACTCCGAGTCCTCCAACCCCTGCACCAGTGGGATGGACGCGTTCTGCACAAACTGCACCAGCAGCTGAGGGAAGAGGAGCCACAGCATGAGGAAAGCAGAACATGAGGCTTGTGCACTGGTGAAGGATGGATTAAAAAAAACAACTTACCTCTGGTTTGGAGTCAAGCTCATCAGAAAGCATGGGTCACCCTGTGTGGAGCCTGGAGGAATCAAAGCATAACAACACTGAACAATGTGAGGACGCAGCCACGTGGGCTACAATCAGAAACAACACATACCTCAAATATGAGCAGCTGAAAGTGAGATTGTGTGTGGGTCATGAGCTGAGGCTGCAGGTCATCTCTGAGTCAAACCCATCACACAGGCTCTGCGGTCAACAGGACACAACTATCAGGTGGACGTCATGGCTCTGCACGTGCAAGTTTAACACAACAACAACAACCTGCTGTTCGGACACTGCGGCTAAATGTAGCTAAAGCTCCTCGGCCTCTTGTTTTTAGGACAAAGCAGTAAGATAACAGCTACCTGCTTAACTTAGCTAACAGTGTTAGCAGCTAGCTACCGGGGCTAGTTTCTTCTTTTATGGTATCTGCCCGCTGACGATGCACCGCACGCCTGTTTCACTCTGTTAAAACCACACCAACATTAAACTAGTTACGGTACCTGGCAGGAGTCGTGCAAAATGCGACGCAGCGCGAAAGTAACTTAGCTTCACAATTATCTCCAAAACACAGTGGCAGGTTTCCTCTACGGAGGCTCGGATGGAACAATGTAACAACACTTCCGCGTTTTCCACTCAATGTTCCTGTGCCATTGACGCCACCCAGCGGTCAGAGCTGCGAACTAACCTAATAACTGTACATTCAAACAGTCACTGTCAGTATTATTTTCCACAATAACATCAGAAAGTACGGAGGCCCCAAAGTCCTAAAAAACTTCTTGTTGTTAAATCTTGTGCACAGATTTATTACCTTGCGCACAAGATAATTAACATGTGCCCAGAAGTTATGGATCTCTTGCATACAAGTTATGGATCTTGTGCCCATGAAGTTATGGATCTGGTGGGTGTAAGTTATGAATGTTTTGCCTGCAAGTTATGGATCTTGTGCCCACAAGTTATGGATATCATGCCAGAGGCATGAATCATGCCTGCAAGTTATGGATCTCATGTTCACGAGTTATAGGTCTCGTGCCCACAAATTATGGATCTCATATGTGCAAGTTAAGGATCTTGTGGGCGCAAGTTATGGATCATGCGAGTGCCAGTTATTGATCCTGTGCCAACAGGTTACAGGTCTTGCGCCTGCAAGTTATGGATCTTGTGCACACAAGTTTTGGATCTTGGGTTCATAAGTTGAGGATCTTGTACCCACAAGTTTTGGATCTCATACCCACAAGTTATGGATCTCGTATGTGCAAGTTATGGGTTTTGTGTGTGCAATTTATGGATCTTGTGCATTCAATTTATAGATCTTGTTCACAGAAGTTATGGATCTTGGGTCCACAAGTTAACAACCTCAACTCCCAAGTTATGGAGCTTGTGCCAATGTGCCCCCATTTTATTTAATCAGATAATTGTATTTTTAGCTATGAATGGCTTACAAAGATACCAAGCCTCCCAAGTCCTGCAAAAGTCTTTCTAAAAAAAAAAATCTTGTGCACCAAAAATAGTAATATTTTCAGACAAGATAATTACCATGTGCCTACAAGTTATGGATCTTATGTACACATGTTAATTATCTTGTGTGCACAAGTTTAATGATCTTGTGTGCACATACCAGTATCTTGTGTGCACAAGATAGTAATATGTACACACAAGATAAACTTGTTTTTTGGTGAACTTTAGGGGCTCTGTATTTTTCTCCTTTTTCTGCTTCTTCTAGTTTTTGTCCTTTTATTCACTTTATATTGTTCAGCTGATTTCAGTTGTTGTGCTTTTGGTAAAAATGTTTAACTGTCTGTTTCTTCTTCCTTCAACTATTTTTCCCAACTAGTATTTTGCTTCAGGAAATTTTCCAGTATTTTCAACCTTTATCCTCCTGAAAAATTGGAGCATTTTTAAGCAATTCTGTCCAAATTATTCAGCATTCAGACTATTTTCTTCAGAAAATAGTGTTTTTACAGCACAGAGCTTCAGTTCTAATCACACATTTAGAAACAAACATCTGTAATTTTTCATTGTGAGGTAACAGCTGGATTGTAGCCTTTAGGATCCTGAAATAGAATTTGTTTTCTTATCTATTTCAAACTATGAGAACAGAGATTTCTATGCACCAACTTTCTTCTTGTAATTTTCTTGTGTGAAGAGAGAGGTCTGTGGAGAACTGCAAAATTAAACAGTTGTTACTAATTTGTAGTTTACACGCTAAAATACGCTTACTACATGCTGGGTTAATTTAAGCCAGCCCAGCAAGATGGGCCATTTTTACTTATCATTGCTTCTACTCAGTATTTTGTTATTTTGAACAAGTATTTTGTTGTTCTTGAATATTTTGCTTTTACCCAGCGATTTGTTTTCACTCCATCTATTCTTGTTTTTACCCAATAATTGATTTATAGCCAGTATTTTATCATTTTTAAGCATTTTGTTTTAATCCGTTTTATTCAAACGTAGTATTTTGTTGCTTTTTTTCAACCTTTTATTGTTTTTATCCAGTGTTTTATTGTTTTGACCCAACACTAAGTTACAATAAGTTACTCATATGGAGTATTTTGTTTTTCCAACACTGTTGTTTTTACCCCCATCTTGGGTTAAATTAGCTCAGCATGTAGTTCGTCCAATTCCTCCACAGTTCTGTGTTAAAATTCAATATTTTTCAGTGTCGCCAAGAATCAAGTCAAAACCCCTGTTTTAAATGACTACAATGACTAAATGCACAACTAAAAAAACGGTACAAGATCCCAGTTTTCAGAATGACATTTATTTTACAAGCAAAACGTAAAATGTACAAAAAGAGCCCTAAAGCATGTTGGATCAACCCCTTTCTCAACCTTATTGATTTTGATTGATACAGCTGAAGTGTCTATTTCTCACAAGAGGTTGAACATGTAAAAAAAACACAAAACTCATTTTTTGGAGAATCCTCCATAGTGGCAAGATCCATGAGAATTTCAACAATTTTCCTCATTAACATTTTTAAAGAAGAAAATAAGATTGCTAGCAAGCCACCTTATATTCACTCTGCCTATTTCCACTGAATGAATCCAATGTGTTCCCAATACCATTCCTTTGCTTCCCAAATATTTGAGCTGATTATGTTTCTATCCATCCCTACCAGCTCATGCACTGAAACATATTCAGCATCCTTAAAATGATGAAGGCAGTCTGAGATGCACCGAGAAATCAAAGCTGCCAATGTTTAAAATGGGAAACTCAAAATCCAGTGTTCCAAAAATCACAAGTGTCCTACGAGACATGCAAATATCATCTTGTTTTTAAAGGTGAAACAGGAAATCGCAGTCACATAACATGATCATGCCACGACGACAGCAATAACAATCCATGATACAGCATGTAGCACACACGACAGCGGCATCAGAGTTTCAACCAAGGGAAAGTTCTTAGAAAACATCAACACTGTTGTACTATTATCAGCAAAAACTGCAGCCACTTTGTTTTTTCATACCTCAGTATCATCATTCATCCGCTGGCAGTTAAACCAGCATCAAATGGCAAGGACTGACATCAGCAGAAGGCCGTCACAGCATTACACAACAAGTGAAAACATTAAGAGAAGCACGGCATCAACGCTCATCCCACCAGAACATTTTGCATGTGACTGAGCAGAGAGTGGTCAGCAGAACAGTTCAAGGGAAGTCTGTTACATCTGCTTAAATGTGTGAGATGTGTTCTTGGTCCAAGAAAAAAAAAAGAGGAAAAGGACATTTTGCCCTGGTAGGGTCCTAACTCTGACAATGTGACAGCTGTTTAAAAAAAAAGAAAAGAGCATTTGCTTTTGGCCAAGGCAAAGACCATACAATGGTGGCCAGTCTCTTAATAAGGCCTTCATTAAGGACATGTGGTACTTAAACAAATGACTCTCCTATTACAATACATAACAGCACAGATATCACAGCCACATAACAAAGTCATAACATTATGTCTCTTCATGCATCAAATGTTAGCCACTAAAAGCCCCAACTGAAGGTTCACAAAGTTTGTAAAACATCTTTATACTCAAACAGTGGGTCTTCTGAACACCTGCTGGATTTTAAACGTACAATACATTCAAATGTTCGAGCTGTCATGGCAACAGCGCCTCGACATATTGTGTTTATTATTATTATTACTGTCTGTGTAAACAAGTCCAATTCAGCTGCGCTCATTGGCCTAGACCAATTTCATCCTACTGGGAAGACAAGGAGCTTTTTTAAGATACAGTAGTAGATAACAGATTATGGGAGTCAGGAATTTCACCTGGAGCCAAAACAACACATTAATCTGTATAAACAGTTGTCAAGAGTACAAAAGACCTGGGACTGTTAGTCTCAAAGGTCTGGGGAGAAGCGTGAAGTGTCACATGTGGGATGGTAATGCCAGAGACAGTCCCAGAACCACCAGGAAAAACAGGTATGTCGACTATGAGGAAGTAAAATCTCGCAAATTGTTTTACAACACAATGAAATTAGGAACCAACTCGAAACTTTGTTGCTCATTGACTTATGGAGTAGTTGTGGTCGGTTATACAGCCTCAATAACCACAGTGATGTCGGGGCACCATCTACAACCCCGTGAAGACTGTACACGGTGTATGTGAGGCTGCTGAGCTGACGGTGGAACTGGTGCACTGCAGTAAAGAAAATGGGTGGAGTGAGTTAAGATGACCTCAAACTTCTTTGTTTCAACCTCAAACTATCAGAGGCAGAGCGGGCTGAGTGCTACACACAGCACAGCCACGCTGCACTCACAGGAAACTCGGTCTGTCTGGGTATAAAGAAAAGAATCAACACAGTGAATACAGAGTGTTCATGATGGGAATCATCTGTACCTCCTCAGAGTCAAAACACCCACTGACCTCGAGTGATAAGAACACATCTGTTAAACAAAACAAAGGATTTAGGTTCTTCAAAGCATCCAAATAAATAAATAAATACTTGAGAGATATGCAACCAAACATGTGGTGTTGCTTTTAGAATTCATTCACAACGGAAAACAAACTTTTAGACCTCCACACGTTGATTTTACACTTCTGTTCAAAGGGTTTAAAGTGAGAATATATGGTGTATAGAGTATCCCTTACTGGAGATGTTCTCCATGAGACATTTTAAGCCAACATAAGCACAACAATAATCATCACATCAAATACAAGCATGTAGTATTAACATCCAGAATATGAAAAAACATGTTTAATACAGTGAAATTTACTAGGAATATATATAAAAACGCTTAAAAAAAAAAAAAAAGTTATTCATGGTTGTATATGTGCTTACGATGACTCACAATGCACTTCACGCAAGAAAATCCCATCTCCTGTCAATGAGCTACAGTACCATAGCTGCCATTAAACTCTGTCCAGAAACTGCTTCAGAGCAACTTTTAGATTATTTTAGTGCAAATTCAAACATCTGTGACATACATTGGATTTGGATTTTAAGGCCATGATTTTAAAACATATGAAAAGTTCATAATAAAGCATCTAGAAACTGTAAAACAACTGTTCTTATTTAGACATAATAAAACAAAGAAAAAAGCTGATGCACAATGACTGGTCTTGGTTGTCTTAGTGGACTAAATAAAAAAACAAAAAAACAGACGTAAACCCAAAGGAACATAGAAGAGAAAAAGTCTGCACTTGAAGTTAGAGAGTATTGCCACATTAAATTACAGCAATGTGAACATTAAAAAAAAAACACACACACACAAAGAAGTCATAGACAAGTCACCGATAAATGTGGTTTACCAACAGGAAACACCCTTTATAATGGATGTTATCAGGGAAGTATCTAAACGGTTATTAAGAGCTTTACTTCCAGGCAGTCTGCACAGGAACACCTGCCATCAACATGATGGGAACGCTGAACTTCAAACCATCGACGGGCCGGGTCAAATCTTTCAAATCAAGTTTTTAAAAATGCAGCAGGAACATGAAAACAAAGAAAAAGACACTTTAGGCACGTGTTCGTCTGTTGGGTGGTGCGGACTGGTGAGAGGCCCTGAACACATTCAATGTGACGTTCAGTTTGTTACGATCAGAGATTTTACAGAATTGTTACTGCTGCTTGAAGTCAATGGATCAGGCTGCCACTGTTAACTGGACGACTGCTGAGCGACATATGGTTAAAAGCAAGAAACTTCAGCCTGCTTGTGTTTACCCATCCAGACAGTCTGTTGGAAGAATGAGTACTTTACTACTGCACTTTAGATAAAACAAAACTTCTACTTCTAGATACTACACCTCTACTGTGCATTTAGTATATATTTTTTTAAAAAGCTGCGTTTTTGTTCATCCCTTCAATCCTCTTGATCCAAATCTCTCAGAGCTTTTAGGGTCTTGATTGCCAATGAGCAGAAGATTGTTGTGCAGTACACGGGCAGTTTCAGGGACAGATCTACCCAGGCCTCCGTGTGGCTCGACAGCGAGCTGTGGTTCTGGCCTTTTTTGGTCCCTGACACACCAAGCAAACAGAAACAGTGGTTCATGCAGCAGCCCTGTGAGCGTGTGGCGGTCCAATTCCATCTTTTCTGCAGTGTGTAATTTACACTGACAGCATGATTGGTTCTCGTTTGGAGGGTACCTGAACCACCGGGCAATAAAACCGTTTTCCCAAATTTGTGGCACAAAACAGTCAGGTGCTTTGCTTCTCTTTCTGTGACGTCTTCTGTCTTCCAAACACAGTCTGCTGACCACAATATGTCCTTTCAGGTGCAGAGCAGATGTGCACATTGATGGTCAACTGGCCGCCACCAGAAGTGTTACAATGAGTTCAAGTGCAAGTTTTTTGCAGATGCCGTGATGCAGTGAAAAGTCTGCGCTCATTTTTTGAGGTTAGCTTGGTGTGTCAGG
>OOFC01029627.1:19981-46813 GCA_900323345.1 Pseudochromis fuscus | reverse complement strand
TTTTATTTTGTATTTTCCTCCTGCCATTTTCGTGCAGCGCTCTTTGTTTGGTTCTTTTATTAAAACCCTTTTTGACTTTGAAGATCTGCATCCTTGGGTCCTGCTTCCTCCCACCAACCGTGACAATATATATATATGTATATTTTAACATACCTTCATATTCCAAAAGTATCGACATAGTATCATGTTTTTCCATAATACACTTTTGCGAGTGCAAGTTGATACTGCAAACACTGCTGTTTTCATTTTCTAGCCCTCCAGTACATACTGTGCCTCTTTGGTAGTAAAAGTCATTATCATTTTTCTACTTATAAACTTACCCATCTGTCCTTACATCCTGCCCCGATCCTGCCACCCGACTATCTTTATTGGCTTTAGGATTTGTTTCTGTTTTATTGCATTTGGCTCACTCTGGCATTCTGATTCGACCTCTTGGCACTCAGCTCAGAGTGCTGAGTGAGTAATAAAGTGCTAGTAAAGAGCAACGTGGGGAACATATGCATCTTTTCTGGAATGGTTTGGCTGATGCAAAGCTGCTGTTGACATCTCCGTATGCAATGTATATTGTCATCAGTGTGTTACTGTGCACTGGTGATGGTATGTGGGCGAAAATATGCAAACTTAACATCCTGCATCTTCTTACTTCAGTTGTTTCACTTTTGGTTAGACATTTAAAGAAAAAAGCTATATATATTATGTACATGGCGCAAACATGAGACTATTGCATGCCTTACAGTACAGTTACGCCTGAGGTGCAGATATCCTGTTCATGTTAATAAACATACAGAATGATTACACACTGTAAACACTTTCAGCCTGAGATGCCAGAACAGTTAGAAAAATGAAAGGGAAAAGAAAAATGTGTCAATGCACAGCTTCTACAGTTGAAGCAGTGCAGAGCTTTACTGCAGTATTTTCTTTTGGCAGTGTGTGAGGCCTTATTATTGCAACAGAAGCCAGGAATCCTTAATCCACAGGGGTCTCAGTGGGAAGGAAAAGCTTCTTGAACAATCCTCGTTCTGGGAGCCTGTGGTGAAATCCAGCGATCAGTCAACCCTGAGCCCCTGAGCCTCCTGAGGGCTTGGGACTCAGGCCAGTGTTTTACAATGGCCCCGGTGCACCGAAGTGAAATAGAGGAAGAGACAGGGAGATGGAGTGAGAGAAAGAAAACAGACAAAGATGCTTCGATTGAGAGAGAGACAACCAAGGTATGTTGGGAAAAAACACCATAACTCAAACACATAAAAAATAGGCTCAACATTGGTGTATTCATAACGTTGAGTTACAAGGCTGGTAGTATGTAGGAGTGGGTGTTAATGTTGCATGTAGCCTACACACATATACGCACCTTCACTTAGTGTATTGTGTCTCTCTATTACATTAGTATCTGGCACAGGGGACCATTTTTTGTAAACAACTAACTTTTCTAACTTCTCCTTCGATACCATTCAAGCCATCAAGGTCTGACGGAGGCCCACAGGAGATCATCTTGTTCATTTTAAAACAGTGGTTTAGAAACCATTCATGCTGCACTGTGCATAGTCTTGCCTTGCTACTCAGCAGAACCTCATCTATCACTCCAGGATGTAGTGTTGTTGAATTGTGAATGGACTGCCTCACGGTTTTACATGGCTCACAAAATTGGAAAAGGCAGCTCTTTGAAAATTGATTGCAGATTGATTGCTGGCATGAAAATATAATGCACTGTTTGATGTCACTGAAATTATGAGCTGCGGTAAGATTTTGATTAATAAAAGAACAGGATTTTTAGGATGCAATCAGCTGTCTTTTCCAAAGATTGTAAATTTAGTGAATTTAGTAAATTCTGCACTGTCTTGTTCCCAGGGACATGAACACTGACCCTGCATTTCTGATCATCTCATGCCAGTGCCCCGGAAATGACTGTTTACTCATCACAGTGTTTGTTTACATGGTTGATTCATTCCATTACTATTTGACGTCATTGAACAACACTAAAAGTACATAATCTGTGAGTCTGAAGCATTTAATGTGAGGAAAATTTCCCACTGAGACAGATTCTGGTGAGTCATGTTTCCATCAAACTCTTTTATGGGAAGAGTCCCTGTTGCCCCTTGCAACAGTCTGTTCACTGCAATGATTGTAATTACACATTTGAGTGTGTGCAGGTGAAGAGGCCTGATGGGCGGTCAGCAAGACTCATTTGATCCTCCACCAGAGGGCAGTGCTAAGAGCTCTCTTGACCTCAGAGCTCTGCTTGACTCCCCAGTGGTGTAGCAGCTGCATCTCATTCCTCCTACTACTATACCTCAGAGCTGTGTTTATTTTCACTCACCACACACACACACACACACACACACACACACACAGGATAATCTCTAATGATGCCAGTTGGATATGGTGATTGGATTCCTGCAATGTGCTGCACTTTTTAGCTGGCATTGTGTAGCTTTAAGCTTCAAACTGTGAGGTGAAACTTTTCTTTTCCGTGACTCTACATGGTTTAAAGCATAATTCCTTTGTCACATAGCATAGATGGGCAGTGCTTTGGATCTCTGCCAGCACCTCTCAAAAAAAAGAATACAAGAGCCAAGGATGCACAGAAATCATTCAGAGTGCGGATATTGAACTTTTTAAAAAAAATAATCACCTCGTTGCTCTGTGCTAAGCTTTGTACCTGAGTGTGTCTTTTATATCTGAACAAGTTTGACACAAACTCAAAAAGCAGTCAAACATTTTAGTCTACCAGCAGATTTCTTTAAAAGTAAAAGAAAATACATACATACTTCAGAACAGAAGCTAAGAAATTCATTTATGTCTCAGCCATCAAGTTTATACTGTTTTGTATTGTTGACAGATAAATGATAAGAAATACAAAGAAAATTGTTAAAACAATTAATTCATTCATCTTCTCTATCTGTTTATCCAGTTGGATCGTGGGGGGGTCTGCTGGAGCCCAGCTGGCAATGGACGAGAGGCGGGGTACACCCTGGACAGGTTGCTAACCTATCACAGGGCTAACACACAAAGACAGACAATTTTTTTCATGCTCAGACTCAGACCTACGGTCAATTAGGTGGTGGTCTAACCTATAGTAAGACTAATCAATTCACCTTACAAACATGTCTTTGGACTGTGGGAGGAAACCGGATGCGCACACATGGGAGACCATGAAAGCTCCACAGAGAAGGGCTCAGGCTCAGATTCAAACCCAGACCCTTCTTGCTATGAGGCAACAAGTGCTAACCACTGCACCACTGAGCTGCCCTGTTAAAACATGAATGAATTAATAAATAAAATAAAAAATACATAAATTAATAGTTTGTATTACTCTAAAACAACTACTACATACAAATACTTCAACTGTATGTCAAGATAGAAAATTCACGGGTATGGACAGGGCTACACGCTGCCTCTGCAAAGACAAGTATCTCACCCCCCACTGCCTAGCATTCAGATTACACAATCACAGCACCTTATGTGATATAAATATATGTCTCCAGTACAGGAACTTACAAAGGGCAATTCTGAAGTGAGAGTCACGTCTGGTCTGTGTCTAAAGTGAGTGGCATACAGTATGTTTTTCCTGGGTAAATGACAGCACCGAGGCAGTCACATGTGGAGAGCTGTGTGATCATGGATTCAGAGACAATAATTCTGATCTAACATCTGTTGAGCTGATAGAGTTAGCTCGTATCTTTGCACCTTTTCATTTGTGCTACAGTGCTTCAATTTTAAGTATAGGTAAGTTTATGTAAGACAGTACAATTGTGATATAATCAGGAAAAGAGTGCGTGTTGATTACATTTGTAAGAAAGCTTCTAAAAGGATCATTACATACCGCAGGTTTATGTTTACAACCCACTTTATTAGTTTCCTTAAGAGAGGTTATGGGTAGGGTTATGTATGAGCAAAGAACAGGAGGGTAAATATAAATCGATATACACCTGTCACTTAACACTAAATAATGTGCTTAAAGCATTAGCATCAGTATAAACACTGAAAACTGAGAAACACTGAGCCTGCTTAAATCCAGATGTAACTTTTTTATTCTATTTTCTATTATTTATGTATTTATTTATTATATACATTTAAAAAATGACATGCTGTCTGGAATCAAAAACTTGTAATCACTGCAATGAAGTGAAAAAAATTTCCACATGTAACAAAATTTGCTTCTAAAGCTTATTGTTTATTAAGTTATATCTTGTCTTGTCTTGTTTAAATTATACAAAGAATGGAGAATCTCATGGTGACATCAAATAAACAGTATATAATAACAGTATATATTGTTAACCTTGTGCTTTTGTAGAGAACACAGTTGCAGCACCTCCTTAGCTGAATCCGGAAATTTAAATTTTGGAAACTTTGCTTGTTGTTTACAACTTTACTTCTAAAGCTGTGGTGCATAGTAATAACAGTCAGCCTTGTTTTCTTCTAACACAAACCCTGACTTTGTAGTTTTTGTGCTTCCTTCTCATGTGGACTGTCCCCTCTTGTTGAATATTAATGAATGAAGCTTTCATAACTCCTTTATCCCTTTTGTTATTTGCCTTTACAAATACTCATTTGTCCTATTCAATCAATATATGAAGAATTTCTCAAAACCTTGAAATACAGAACTTCTGTGCAGTGAATTTGTAAATTAGCTTAAAAATTTTGCATATTGGGTCAATTTTGTTTTGTAGAAAAACACTGTTTCATGCAGCGCTTACAGCTGTCTCCATTTTCAGGAATATGCTGCAGCACATTACTTATTGATTCCAGGTGTGAACTCAAAGGGTGCTTTCTTTTACTTCAAATAAAAAAGCCTCACAGTCTCATGTACCGGGATTGTTCTTTTCAGAATGTTTCTATCACTGCCTGATGCTCTTTTCAAAGAAAACTCAGTTTCATGTGTTCTGTCTACTTAAGGCTGTGTAATTCCTGCTTTAAGGTACTGTGATGCTCAGAGTCTCCCCTGTTCACAGCAGGGGGACTCAGTGTAAGAGAAACAATTTTTGCCATTCTCCCCTCCTTCCTTCCATTTAGCAAGTTCATATGTGAGCAGTTTAACAACCGACATTCCTCTCTTTATCAAATGACACGGCATGTGAAATTCTGACTGCGTATGTGCTGACTCCAGCACACAGCTGATTGTTAGAAAGACTTCTGTCCCATTCTGTCACACTGATGATCTGTTGGCTTTTCATGGAAGAAAATATCCAGCTTCAGCTGTGCTTTTCTACCTCACATTATTAAGCATTTGTCAAGAAATAAGATAGGAAAAGTTGCTCTTTTCTGCAGCAAACAAGCACACTTTAGTCCATGAGCAGTCAGAGATTGGTACCAAAAATCTTTTTAGTTCCATCTTACTTCTAAGATGACCGGCTGTAAAGAAAACCCTGCCGGTCTCTAAAGCAGGTGATTTTAATGATCAACACCTTCAATTTGAGGGAAGGAGCTCATCAGTGAGATCAGCTGCTGAAGAGATGGTTGGATAGAAAACCTGCAGAGTCTTGGCCCTCAATGGCACGAGTTTGACACCCCTGTTCTAGGGTCTATAGGGATACACTGAGGCATGATAGCCTTTCCAACGAAGTAACTTTTTGACATTATTCACAAAATACAACTCTCCACTTTGGTTGGAAGATGTGTGGTTGGTGTGTGTGTGTGTGTGTGTGTGTGTGTGTGTGTGTGCGTGTGTGTGTGTGTGATTATTGTAAATGCTTGATAAGTATTTTGTATTAGTATATTTGTATTGTTGTTGTTGTTTGTTGTTGTTGTTGTTGTTGTTGTTTGTATTGTAAGACTCCATAGTTAAAATGAACTAAGAAAGATTTACTTTGAAAAAAATGACAAAAATTGCAGAAGTAAAGAAGATTAGGCTCAGAAATTACAATCACATTACTATCACATAACCTAAAGGGTTGGAAAATTTGTTCCCTGTACTGTCACCCCTTGTATATTTGCAGGTTGACACTGACACACACTGAACTAGCTGAAAATGGATTCCACCTCTGAAGCAGGCCCTGGTGGCACAGCATCCAAGCAACCTCGCATGGACTGTTTGATTCACTGTTCCTCTGAAGATCAATACACAAACCTGATTTCACCATAAGACATTGACTCATGGAACAGTCTTCTGTGAGCAGCTGAAATTAGACACCATGTTCTAATCTTGGCGATTATTGCAAACGGCTGCCAAAAGATCAGTCTACATCTGAGGGTGCAAGAAAGTCCACCAGGAAAGTTTCAAGTCAGTGTAGACTGTATGATGAAAAAACACAAAAAAAGCACCAGTTGCCAAAATGGACAACCGAATATTGGCCATAGTCAGCAGAGAACCTGTTGCAGCTGAAGGTCACTATCACAGGTCTTGCTACAGACTGTACACTAAGGATCCACAAACTGCCTGTGTAGAAGTGGAAATAGACAATGATGGCAAAGACCTATATGACGTTGCAGAAAAACAAGCATACAAGGAACTATTTAAAGCTATTAGAGATTGTTTGACATAAGACCTTTCACAAAAAAGCATATGCACAAAGCTTGTAACTGAATTTGAAGAAGCACTGCATATATGACAAAGGGAAACTTATTCTCTATCCCAATAATCTGTGAATGACTGAACCTGCTAAAACCAACAATAAATCGTTTGATGAATAAAGTGGAATATCGTGTCTTCATTCTGGGCTTGCCAAAGTACTAAAATATGATGAAAAGTGTCATAGATTATCATTAAAATGACAAAACGTTTATGGAGTATGATTTTAGGTATTTCAGGGCACCATGATAGACTAATTGTGTGAGAGTATCACATATGGGAGCTTTTACATTTTTTTTACTGTCGCTTTTACACCACATGATGTATAGATATTCAGTAGCACATAACTATTACTAAGCAACCTGTCTGGGATGGCTATCACATGGAAATATTACAATGAGATATCATACATTCCAAAAATCAGTGGTAGATTTTGCCACCTTGGGTGGTACCAATAAGTACAAATTTTGGCTTGTGCTCATGGACTATTTGGTAGAATAATGAATTCTAACAAACTTAGTTTCTTAGTTTGCTTGGAATTTTATTACATGCAACTGAAGTGGTAGCTTGGATAGTAATGAGATAGTAAATGACAGTAATCAGCTAACAGTTTGACTTATGCTCCACAATTTATCATCCTATTCCCTGGCATCTTTGTGTTGAATTTACTGAAATGTCCTTTCTCCAATAGTATTATTTAATACCAGGGGATCCCCATCGATCTACTGACAATGCATCCCATAGCATTGCATTTGGGAAGGAGATTCACAGTCGCAAAGCTGTCAGGGAGGAAATAAACAAACTGTATGTAGGGACGGTTCCGTCATGGCAGTAAAGAAAAGTACATGCTAATAGAGATTTAGACCCTGAAACAAAGTTTACAACAAATGTAAAAGCACAGCTCAGGCTGCAGTCATTCATTATCAAGTTATATTGCTGTGAAGTCCATAAAACTGTGTGACTGGCATGTATGTATATACACATATTTCTTTTTTGTCAGAAGGTTCAATAAACACCTCGATTAAAAAAAAAGAGAGAATTTTCTGGTAATTATTTCATGGTTCAGGCTTTACAGGGTTAAGTTGTAAAAGAAAATGAAGGTGACACAAATATTGTCATAGAAATTAGCATCATTATTAAATTGAGGAAACCCAACATTACATGTTTATACCCCTCAAATGGGTCAACCATTTTTCAGTGCCATGTATTAGATGAGGTGAGAAAAGTAAATTGAGCTGACACTACCGATGGATTGTTTAAAAAAGGAAAGTAATAGGCTTACAGTGCGTAGAAAGTAACTCTGACAACTAGCGTCTGCTAATGTCGCCGCACAGAATAGAAGCCTGCAAAATTGTATTTTCCATGCTTGTTTCAAATAATGTTTCTGGTTGTTGGTCATTGGGAAGCCTCTGAAAGTTAAAAACATGTCCTGTGTGTGAACTGACTTTATCAGTAGCTGTCAGTCAGGATGGAAAATCACTGGGGGTGCACTCAAAGCTGCCTGGATGATTTATTGATTAAAAATCCCTTCAGTAATTCGTGGAGATTTATTTGCTCAGCTTGACATTAACATTAGGCTTCAACCTCAAAATCTGAGTGCAATCAACACTTCACTGACAGTGTTAGCTGTGTTAATCACACAGTAACACCTCTACCTTTCAGCACATATGAATTAACACAGCTTAAAATAAGTATATCTAAACTGATATTCCACTAGAGTTTATCCATATAAGCCTGTTAACATCTCAAGTGCAGGACGAATTTAGAAATTTGGCAGTGAGTACAGCATAATATACAGACTCTGGAATGTTAATCTTATCTTAATACTGCATATGACAATTGCTTGCCCAGGCTCTTGAGCTTATTCCTGGACAGAAACACCTGAATTCAGAAGATCGCAGGTCAAAAGTTGTAAAAGTTAAAATGTAAATATTGATTCTGATGCAAAACAAGTAAAAGTTACCCATTGAGACCAGTTAAAGCCAAAATAACTTGTAAATTGACACATTTTGTGATAAGGATAATGATGATATTTATATGGGTTTAATCTGCTATTTTGAAGTTGTCCAAACATCAGAAAACAGTATTTTTCCAGAGTCCAAGCCTTTCTTTGCTTATTTGACTCATTTTCTCCAATACAAAGTACAGTACATATACAAACTCAATTTATGATTAGGCTTAAAATGTTCATCTTTGAACAGGCTTATAGTCAGGCTAGTTAAAAACAGACTTTACCCACAGTTCAGATTATTATGATCAATTGCTGCAAAAACATAAAAATAATTTAGGGTCCCTGGACAGTCTTAAATTGTATGATAAAAAACGTAATAAACATGATTTTTCAACATATGTTGCAAACAATGACATTTCAGTTATAGAAAATACTGAGGAAACTGCTAATGAGTTCACTGACTTTTTTGTTAACATAAACCCAAATTTAGCAAGGGAAATTCATGATGTACACGATGATTATGATTTTGCATTTAATAACAACAATTCAATGTTCCTTGGCGGACTTTGTGAGAATGATGTGTTAGAAGTGACTAAAAGCTACAGATACCAATACTATTGACATGTCACTTGTAAAGGAAATAATGGACAGTGTAGTAAAACCATTTAATAATGTATGCAATAAATCCTTTCAAACAGGTGTTTTTCCTGAGAGGATGGAAATGGCTAATTTAGTTTTAGATTACAAACTTAGTTTGGACTCCACATATAGAATATACAAAGCAGAAATTGTCTAAAACTATCGGTATTATTCACAAAATAAGAGATTTTTTGAACAAGAAATATCTGCAGCTTTTGTGTCATACACAGCCATATGTGTCCTACTGTGTTGAGGTTTGGGGGAATTCATATAGAACAAATGTAGATCCTATAATTAAACTCCAAAAAAGAGTTATAAGAATAACATTATTGAAAGAGTTTTCCACCTTAAAATTCCTAGATATTGTATACTTAAAAACATTAGAAATACTATTTCAGGCAAAAAATAATTCTTCCTACATGTATTCAACATTTTTTTAAATTTATAGAAAACAATTACAATTAAAGCTGCAAGCAGTGTTGGATGGACCTCCCCCCCAGCTGTCCCCATCCCCATCCAAGTCTCAGCGGACGCAGCCCACCACTGCCCCTCAGTCCACAGTGCCGCCCAAGCACAGTGTGGGCCTTCTTTCTGTCATGCAGGCAGGACACAACGTAACTACAGTCACTGCTTGAACATGGAAATCAGGCATTGAATCAAGTTCATCCATGAGCTACACATTTAAAAGTAAAAATCAACATTGACTCATGTACATTGAAGCAATAAGCCCTTTAATCCATAAATCACTGACTCACTCTATGATGCAATAAAATGATTACACTATTAGGGAAAAAATATTTTGCCTGCCCCATAATGGAATAAAAGACCCAAAATGTAACAACTTGTTAGATTTTGGGAAAAAGGGTTTTAGATTTTGGGCTCAACATCTTACATTATTGACCAGTTTTTACATTTTGGGTTTTATTACACTTTTTAAATTACATTTCAGGCTCATCACTTTTGTTACATTATCAACTAATTATTACATTTTGGGTTTTATTAATTTTTTTTTATATATATATATAACAACTTGAGTTGGTACATTTTGGGTCATTGTTACATTTCGGGTTCTAACAGGTATGGTTGCAGATGGCACGGGGGACACGGGGGACACTAGGGTCCCTAACCCTAACCCAAACCCGCAGATTTACAGTGACACGGATCCGTCCCTCCCTCCCACATCGTGGCGACAAACATAAAAAGGATCAATGTTCTGTTAGTTCGGCACTTCGGCTAACTTTCATTGCAGCACAAAGTTGAGATGGCAGGAGCAGTACCTTTTCAGTGATCAATCCACATCACACCGAACCAATTCATGAAGGAGAAGCTGTTGTTTCTGCTACGAGGTGCGTTCAGGTGTACTCGTAAGTCGGAACATTCAAGTCGGAGAAGCATTGAAATCTTGCATCTACCAGCACAAACATTGGGGTTTTCATTTCAATCTATTAAAATCCTTTGTCTTCTTGTTCCATATCCCATGGTGTCCCAAGACTTCCAATAATATATATACAGTTGTGCTCATAAGTTTGCATACCCTGGCAGATTTTTTGGCCATTTTTCAGAGAATGTCAATGATGAGAGAAAAAACTTCTTTCACTCATGGTTAGTGGTTGGATGAAGCCACTTATTGTCAAACAACTGCATACTCTTTTTGAATCACAATGACAACAGAAACTACCCAAATGATCCTGATCAAAATGGCTAAAAAAAATCACAGTGTATTTAAACTTATGAGCACAACTGTATCATAAACAGCCATGAGTAAGTCATATATATGAGTAAGTGTGTAAGTCAGAAAACATGTATGAAGCCAAAGAGTGAATGGAGTAAAGAACTTATAACAACCATCTAAGTAAACAAAAAAAGTGTGTGTGTGTGTTTTGCTAGCAATCAACAGCCTCCAGTCACAGCAAAGGTAACTGTTAACCACCACACACACTATCACCGCACACCAAAAGGTTTGCTGCTGCTTTTGAGAAACCCTACCTGGTCCACATTTTTATGAAGCCTTCATCACAAAAGAACATCAGACGAATGAAATACAGAGAGTTTGAGTTTGACTGTGTCTCTGGTATGATACGATCTGATTTTGCGAGTCACACATATGTGGTATCTGTGGCTCTGAATGCAAATCTGTGAATTACCTGCATGTGGTTTCCTCAAGTGGGAGGACCTGGGTTCATGGCAGCCGCAGAAGCTTCCTCTTTCTTGAACAGACAGCGTGTTCCTCGGCCTCCTTTCCAACTGCTCGGGGTTAGAGTGGCAACCCTCGCTGCGCACCACGCACGCCTCGCTCTCACTTGTGGTCTCCGTGTGGTAGCCCGTCTTCCTCTCCTGGAAAAACTCCTTCCTCTTCTCCGCTAGCATCTCCTTCCTGGCCTCCTTTCTTTCCTCCTCCCGCTCCTTCCTCTCTTCCACCGATTGTTCCCGCAGAGGTAGGCAGGGGACGGCTGTCTCTGGCTCGGAGAGGGAAACGGCAGTCTCATAGTCTGTGTTGTTGGCTGTGCTTGTGTCTGGGAGTAAAGGTTTTTCAGCGCTGGACTGGGCTGGGGTGAAGAAAACCTGAGGAGAGGATATTTTAATGAGTATGTGTAAAAAAAAAAAAAAACAACAAAAAACGAAACATATTTCACTGGTGAACTAATGAGGCAAAAAAGCTCAGGCAGCAAAGTGGGCATGTTTAGACAGAAAAGTCATAGAGTATTTACTCTTCAGTGGGCAAACAGTAAACTACACAGCTTTGTTTTTGCTTTACTGAGAAAATGTTTTCTTTTCTTTTTTTTCCTCTGCCGGGAAATAACACCGAAAAAAAAATAAATCTTTGAAGGAGGATAAGTTGTGAGCACAAAGGTGTGAAATGTGAAGGGCAGTTTGCAGACATGCACAAGTTTTGCTTTATGCCTTGGCTGCTCCAATAAAAACACTCTTCATACCCGGTGCTCAATTTTTATGCCACATTTCACAGATTCTAAACACTGGTCCAATCTATTCCTCCCTTGTGCTTGTTGTTTTTGACATCCAAGGGCACCTGTGGTTGTGTTCGTAAAGCACTGGGATTTTTTTTTTTTCAAATCAATTCCTATTTGTGAGTCTGTTTGTTTACAGGAGGACAGATCTATTGATCAAATCATTTTTAACATTAGACTTGTGTTGTTGAGTGTTGACTACAAGTAACTTTTAAACATGAAAGCTTGTGTGTTTATGCTGTTTAACTCCAATTCATGTCAAAGCTAAAACAAGCAAACTACCTGGGAGGTAGAGACTGCCACGCTGAAGTTCTCTGGAGGAGGTGGGAGGTCAGGTGGGGCAGTGTCAGTAGCCGGGCCGGGCTCAGAGGAAGGTCCGGGGGCTAATCCAGAACCAGGGCTGGGAGCTGGCAGCACATCCACCTCCGATACAGAGTCCTCTGTGATGGGAATGAACTCTGAAGGAGTGATGGCTGTGGTTCGATCCTCTGATATCATAGGGGACTGGAGTGAGCTCTCGCCGCCGGCACCGAGCAGTTCCCCGGGCCACGACCCCGGGGTGAGCCCTCCTGCCCCTGGAGTGATGGTGGTGGAGCTCGGAGGTTCCAGATTCACTTCTGGAGGTCTGTGGTGATCAGACGTCCGGGAGAAGCGGTGGTGAGCTGAAAAAGATTTGGGCAGCAGTTGTTTCTTCTGGCGTGATGACCGTTTGTTATTACTGCCGCCACTGTAGTCATCGAGGAACCCGGAGTCGTCGCCTTCGTTGGCCCCTGAGCCACTGATGCAGTTGATGAACACATTTCGATTGGCTGTAGAGGAGGATGAGGAGGCCTTGTCAAAGTCCTCAGTCTGAGAGCGTGTGATTTTCTTTTGCTTGTGGCTGCCAAACCCAAACGAGTGGCGTGACTTGGGGCGTCCACCGCTGTCACTGAACCCCGCTGACACCGATGTTGTTATTGTCTGCTCGTTATTTCCATTTGCATCAGTGCTCTGCGTCAGGGGAGGGGT
The DNA here is from genome assembly GCA_900323345.1 of Pseudochromis fuscus. NCBI lineage: Eukaryota > Metazoa > Chordata > Actinopteri > Pseudochromidae > Pseudochromis > Pseudochromis fuscus. The sequence continues at coordinate 33,744 of OOFC01029627.1, read as the reverse complement.
GAGGTTTAGGTTGATGGGCTGCACACGTGGGTCACTGTTCCGTTTAGCCGTGAAACTGAGGGACGGCGTGCGGAAAAGGCTCCGGCGTTTCCCAGTACTGCCAGAACTGGAGTTGGTGCTGGAAGGGGAGGAGGTGTGGACGCCATTTCCAACTCCGCCTGAAGACGGAGAGGAGGGGAGAGACTCCTGCCTCTTATTGGTGTTGCGGCGAAAGATCGGCAGGCGGGAAACAAGCGTGGAACGGCGCGAGCCTGATTCACCCATCTAGAAGCTGAGGCGGTGGAGCACTCTGAGGAAACAAACCAACAGGAAACGTTTAGGCAAATAACCCACATTGACAGATTAACACATGTGGACTTTGCCTTTTTTTTCCTATTTGAGCATCAGCAATGGATGTGTGAATAAAAACCCTGTCGTTTACCCAGAATCTTTCTGGTTAGTTTGTGATGAAAACATTTAAAACATCATTGTAAAAGCAAAAACAGAAAGTCATTTCACATCTTTTTCCACATGTATGAAATCCCTTCAAATCTGAAAAGTCCAGCATATTGAAGATGACTGCATGAGGAAAAGTTGTCTTTTAGGTACTTCGATACATGAATAATAAAAAAAAAAAGATGGGTATCATGCTTTCACCAGGATATGAAATCTCACAGAAAGAGAGGCAGATTTTTTTCATTCAATCAGCTTAAAACCATAAACTTTACTCTGGTACATACAACAAAACAGTGTCATCACAGCGTAAAACAACACAATCAGAAACACAACATCGAGCCAGACACCTCAAAAATGATATGGTGTAAAGTAGGAGAGCTTTAATTGATTGTAAAGAAAGCCTACATGAAAATAATTATTCCTGGTATGAGACCTGGAGGGTTCATAAATTACAATTACCATTTATTTGACAGCTAAATCATGTAGAGACAGACCTAAAACAAAGAGAGAGCAGAGAGTGAAAGAAAGTGAGGGAGAGAGAGGGAGAAAATCATAGACCTGAGAGCTGATTCAGGTCCTGCTGCTCTGTTGATGGAAGTACAATTTAATCAGATACTGACCAACACAATAAGAAAAAGGAAAAGTGAAACCTTGAACTGAAAAGAGCACAAAGGAAGGTAATGACAAACCTTAAAGTCCTGGATCAAGGCTCATCTTCTGACCTGCACCGTCTGTGTACAACAGCCTACAAACAAGCACTCTTCATTTCCAAAGCTCTTCCTACGACTTCACCACCACTGAGTCTCTTAGTAAACACACTGCGAGCCAGGTTGTTGTCTCACTGCCAGCAGGAACTGACTAAAGTTCCCCTTTTTGAGTCACTGATTAAAGGAAGGCCTTCGTTTCTGTAAGTACTCACGTTTTCATTGTATTCTGCCAGCGACAGGTCAAACAGTGACCACGTAGTCCTCGTAATATTGAAGCTGCCTCCGTAAGAGCTACTTAAGTTTTTTGTTTTCGATCTGTGCGTAATAAGCTTAGATTAACACCCTTTAACCGAGTGGCTTATTAGTGCGTCGCCACCGTGAAAGCAAATTTGATCGAGCTCCAAATGCGATGCATTTTCATTACAAATTAACTCAATGCAAAGTATAAAAAGGTCTATAAACATTAAAGATCAAGGAGGCCAATAAAATGAACAGCCCTGACATAGTAAACAACAACATGATGGTATTGGGACAAAACAACCCGCACCTCTACTGTGCTCCGTCTGGCCTGGATAACTTTAAGCCGTCTGCGTAGATCGAGACAGGCTGCAGGTCAGCAGCCTGGTCAAACACTTCTGACCCAGCTCATTAAGACAAGGGAAACATTTTCCAACCAATCAGAAAACACCTCTTATTTCCTCCAATAAAGAACATTATGTTATGAGAATGGACACACAAGCTGTATCAGGCTTGTATGCTCTAATGCAGCTATTCATTCAAACACTTTTTTCAATAATCTAACACAAATTGCAAAGGGATATCTTACCATAGAGTAAGTTACCCAAGGTAAAAAGAAAGTACTGATGTATCTGTTGACTTCCTCCCTTCTCTGTGACTGCACAGTAGTGAACACCTGTGTTAGGAAGCAAAACCTTAAACTTTGTTCCTCTTCCCTCCCAAGTTAGGGGAAGTTTCAGTGAGTGACGCTGCAAAGTGCAAAACAAACACACGTTGATCTGCTGCGAGCTTGTTTAACTTTCATTTAAATGTGTAAAAAACTGAGTTACCAGCACAAACACCTCCAGGTTTCCAGACTGCTTCACTTTCTGAATATTTCCCCACACTCCAGACAAATTTCAGTCAGAAACCAGATTAACATGAAGCAGTTTATTCACACGCTGCTGTGTGGTTTGCCCCTTTCTTATCAGCACACCCAACAACTTGAACCTACGCCAGGTAATAATCAGTACATACGTTAGTCTGACTGCAGACTCCCACCTCAGTGCAGTTTATCACTGATACATGATTATCTGTCAGTTTGAAAAAATATGGGGTGTGTCTGAGGTGTGGATAACTGGGTGTTCCCTCTAAAACAGGTTCTTTGTGGGATTGGTTTCACCACTGTAACCACATATGACATGCAAACCATCATCTTCTACATGTAATGAAGGACTGCATATTAGGCAACGTTGTATTGGTGTACTTTGTACCGACTTAACACTGAAAACAATATAATTCATCCAAGGATTCACAGGTTCCTGGGGACTGATATGCCATCTTGAGATTACTTTTAACAAATAAATCTACTAAAGACTGAATGGGATTAAGTATTCATTTTAGCCTGTAGTGGGATTTAGTCTTTTATTACTTAATCTGTTATATTAGTATCTCACCTGGCTCCTGATTGCGGTGTCTGTGTGTCTGGGCATTAATCCATCTAATGACATGGGTTTAAAATATCTTAGAGCAGGCATGTCAAAACTATACACATCTTCCATGCAGGTTATGACACGTGGTCTAAACAAGGGGAAGCACATTACACCTGGACCTGAAATACAACATCATAAGATTATGTTTAAAGTAAGATATAAGAAAAGATTGCATTAAGAAAATGCAATCTAATAATCTGGGCTAACTAGAGTTTCATATTCCACTATATGAAGATGAGTTTGAAACTTGGATATTGTGACTGAGAGCACAACGCACAGCACATAGTGTACTGAAACATACGAACACTCATGCAAAAGGCAAGCAGCACACACATGGCTTTTGAAAACAAACTGAAAAGACACACCCAAACTCAGAGACATACTCAGTCTTTGACAACACATACATAACATAGACACATGCATGCATAGAAAATGCAAGCAAATGCAGAAATTTTGAAAACAAAGCTAGAATATCTAATAATCTACAGGCACTGTGTAACCGAAACTTATAATATTTTAGTTTATATAAAGACAGAAATATGGAGATGCTAAGATTATGTATTATTCAGAGCCTACATTAAGATAAAATAAGGTAATGCTTCATTAATTCACAGGGTGTAATAGGGGGCACAATATGATATTCAACAACAATGTCACAAAGAGGTTAAAACACAAATACTGCTCAACATGTATATTTCTTATATATTTATTAAGACTGCTGATTTGGTGACATGGGAGGGGTTACTCCATGTTTTTACAGCTGGTGTACTGACTCATAACAGTGATTGACTCTATGCTGGTAGCTACTGTGTGATTACAGTATTACCAACAGTTCACACAACAGTGCAATGAACAAGTTAACTGTTCATTCTGAATTAGTCATAACTCGATACGAGTTGAAACAGTTTGCAAGTGATTAAATGCAGAGATGTACATTGATATAAACAGCAGCACCAGCAACTGTCACACCAAAAATGTCAGATGTATCACAACACATCACAACAGTGAATGGGCCTCAGCATGTTGTTACTGTGTACTTACAGTATATCTCCAACAGCTCTTACAAGTGTACAATGGGCCTGATTGTTTGTTATTGTGATTAAACCACAGCTAGTTATCAGATCAAACCGGTTGCATGAGATCAAATGCAGAGATGTAAATGCATACAACCAGCAGCAGTAAGCAGCAGCTGTCAGATGGAAAACAACCCTCCTCTGAAGCCTGACGACCTTAAATCCAGACTAGCTAGCTGGGTCAGTTCACTGACACTGCTGCTAATGGTACCTACGACATTATATCAATAACAACCAAGTATGCTGCTTTCCTTGAAGCTGCTGTAAATGTCAGCGGTGTCCGGAGGTAGAAAGGCAGCAGGCACCGTCCCGGTGTTTGAGGCAGGTTAAGCTAGCAGGTAGCGGGCAAACACAGAGACGTCCGTTAACGTACGTGCGTTATTACCTTCAGCGGATTCCCGGAGTCTCTACGAGGCCCCTCAGAGCAGCAGCGGCGCAGTATATCTTCTCGCTGTGGTCATACGAGTAATTAAAATCTGCATGAGGGTATCTGGAGTTGCACAATGCTATTGGAATCGCACTGAGGTAGCACCTTGTGTTGCACTGACGCCAATATTACACCTCAGTGACGTGGAGTCTCCTTCCTCCTCCGTCTCTTCCGCGTTGCAACGGCAGGCCGCGAGCGTGCGGCGCGTGACGTCTCTCCTCCTCCTCCTCCTCCTGCTCCTCACAGGGCTCAGCATCCCTCAGCAGGTGGATCATACACTCTATGAGATGGATGAATGAACAATCATCATCACGTTCACATACATCCTGAGGTGCGTCACTAAAACGGACTCTTCTCCTAATTAAATATAAGGACTGTAGCTTTATATTGAATGGATTATCGATTTATATTGGATGGATTTACCAGTAGCTACCCTGTAAATAATATAACAAATAATATAACAGAAACTAACCAACTCGGAACATCTAGTAATTTTCCATTGTTGCAATAGAGTCTGTAGCATGTGTAAGAAAACATATTAACAACACAATCAATACACCGATTTTAAAAGACAAAACGTTTTTGTTGTGAACACCAATAAGTATAGATGCTATCTACCAACTGACAAATATTTCCCTTGGTTTGAATTTCCCTCAGGATTAATAAAGTATCTATCATCATCATCATCATTATCATCATCATCATCATCATCATCCACTCTATGTAAAGTACCAAATCAATGCTTAATTTTGTTAACTGGCAGCCTTACTGTGAACTGCCTTCACTTGTCTCCACAGATGTTGTCTCCACGGGTTTTAAAGCCTGAGCTTGTTTGAGCCAATCACAGACAGTCAAAGATTTATCCTGCAGTCACTCCAGTTTGGGCTTGGCTCTTTGCTTGGGGTCATTATGATGCTGAAAGGTGAACTATCATCCCACTCTCCTGTCACTGTGCTCTGGATCTCTGGGTGTGTTTGCCTGCCTTCATCCTTCACTCATGAGACCAGTGTCCCTATTGCTTAGATTCACCCCCACAGCTTGACAGTGTAGGGATGGTATGAGTTGCTTCCATCTGGCTATTGTACCATGAAGGTAGAAACCTCTTGTATTGTTGTATTCTTCCTCTCATCCCTGACTTTGGACCTACTTGTTTGTTTAGTGAACTGTAGGAAGAGGAATTACTGAGGTGGATGCTCTGGGATCTTATATTGCAAAACCTAATGATTTTTTATGATTCTGCTCAAAGGATTTTCATGACTATGCATGCAGTGGCTCCCTGTGGTGTAGTACCTGTTGGTGCTGGGGCCCCCTTGATACTCAATAAACCTGTACTAGCTACTAATAACATTTACACTATAAAAGTGAATTATACCGTAGCACAATGGAAGACTTAAAATGAAGTGAGGACAGTAAAGATTAACTACACAAAGAACTCCTAAAAAAAACAAAAAAAACATCAATAAGATTGAGTGGCACAATGGTGCAGTGGTAGCACTCACACTGGTTATTTCTGTGTGGAAATTGAATTTTCTTAGCGTGGGTTTCCCCTGAGTACCCCAACTTCTTCCCACAGTCCAAAGAGATGCTTGTGAGGTTAATTGATTATTCTAAACTGATCGTAGGTGCGAATGTGAGCATGTATGGTTACAGTACTTGTGTCTACGATAGCCTTATGCAAGAGTGGCAATCTATCCATGATGGACCCTGCCTCTGGCTCCAGCCTCTGTAACCCTGCACAGGATCAAGCATGTACACAAGATAAATGAATGGGATTGTGTAGTGGATAGTTATGTGTAAACATATGGCAGAAACAGCACCAATGTATATAGAAGGTTAATTTATCAGTTTGTATATTCGTCTCAGAACATATTGAAACTGACAGCTCCAATGTTGAATGATTTCAGTCAGCTTAATCTTTAACTGTTTTGTTGCACATTAAGACAGGAAGCACGTGACTCCAGTGAAGCTTCAATGACCAGAAAAATGTCTTAAACCTACCTCAATGCATGAACCTTTCAAGAAAAAATATTTAAACAGGGTTCTGAAATGCTGCCACAGTGCCCTGATATCTTTAAGTCTGTGGTTCAAGCTCAAATGTGCCTTGCATACAAGACAAGAAGCTGTAAGGCATTCTGCAAGGAAGACTTGGGGAGAAAACAGTCAGTGAATACAAAAACTGTTACATGTAATAGCATCAAGTAATGTTTAGGGACTGTGATTTCTGCCAAAGGACATTTTGCAAATAGTAAATGACAGGCTGTGTAAATGTTTCACACATCAGAGCTGTTGAATGAATTAAACAGTAACCATACAGCTGCACAAACACAAACATTATTAAAGAGACAGAATAAATTTAAAAACACACTAGTTTTATTTGATGAAATCCCCACACAGCAAATTAAAAAGTGGAGCCTTGCCAGGAATCAAAGCAAAGAACAATATTTCCACATCTTTACAGAGTATACATACAGAAATCCACCACTTACACACCACATCCAATCCTCTGAAGAAAACACAAGGGGACAAATGCACCTCCACCAATTTTTTTTTTTTTTGTTAAATCAGCTTGTTACTGAGGGGGAAAAACATTTGCAAGTAGCATTCAAAAATCACTTTGTATTAAGGAGAAGCCCATTTAAAACCACAAAGTAACCAACAAATGGTTAACAGTGCAAATCGTCTTTGAAGGCTTAAGTGTCTACAATATTCTCTTCGGTTCTACAGCCATTTAATCATATTGCACACACATGTCTCACACACACCTGCAGAGCCAAACAGTTGCTGACATGCTACAGATTTATAAAGTGCTAGCTTTAAATTAGATTGAGAGCCAGCCTGCCAAACATTTTGGTTCAAATTCATTACTGAATAGCAGGCTATAGCACGCATATTAGTTTAGATCAGTCGTGGTATTGAGATTACAAGCCTTTTGTCAGATTTCTGTAACTACACAGAAATGTATTGTTACCCCAGGTGAAACAAACCAGTAAAAAGGAACATTCAGCAATTTGTTCTGTAAATAACAAGAACACATTCTGCGTTGGTAATAAAACTGAACCTGCCCTGTCAATTCATGAATGCATAGATGTGTTTTAATAATGGTGAAAAGTCTGTTTTAACATACAGGAGTCAGCGTTCAAGTTAGTGAGGATTGGAGTGAAAATATCTGACGCGAACACCAGTGGGACAAAATACACACACCGTCACCGTAATTGAATATTTCGAGACCAGAGAATATTTCTGTTGGGATACATAGAGAAGCAGATTTATTAAAATGTTTTTAACCCAAATCAAAGATCAGTGTTTTCCAAAGATTCAAAGTAACCAAATAAACCAACACCACAAAGAGGAAGAGGAAAAGGTTCTCCTATTTGGAAAAAAAAACTCAATTGAATGGGGTAACATTTGTTTACAGTAATTTTCAATCAGTAGCGATCCACAAGCAAACACCAACTACTTACATAAACATTTATGATGTACTTTATTTCACAGAAAATAATATACTCTGGAATAATATGTACATGTAATTTAAAAGCAAACATTTTGAAAGATCAGCTTATTATCTGACATTACAGAGAAGGCGGAGATACTGAACAGACTGTTGCAAAAAAAGCTGAAAATCAAACCAAACTTGTTTCTGTGAGGAAAGGTACAGTAGTTAAGGTTTTCCAGGCCTGACGACAGAGGTAGGTAGCATTGGGCCCCAATCAGGACCAGAAACCTGAGAAAACTCACACACACCGAAAACCATAACCCCCCAGAAATCAAAATATATTTATATATAAAATGTACAAACAAACCCATGTGCAGGCACATATACAGTATGTCTCTATACAAAAAACAAGTGTGGTTTCCCAGCAAACAGTCTCGTGTGCTCTCTAAGACTTAAACATCTGAGCTGAACCAATCAAAGCCAATCAACCACTTAGGTGTCTGTCTGACAGCCAAACTCAAACAGTAACATGCTAGTATGCTACACTTAATGTTTCTGCACTGCAAGTAAACTGTGGTTTTCACAGCATAGGTACTGAATGGTGTGTTTAGTGATAGCACTTTTTGTAAGAACCTGAAAAACTGCGCGTTTTGTTTAGTTTAAAGGCTGTGTGGCCACAAAGCTGTGGGTTGCACTTTAGTGAGCACCAGAACCAAAAAGCTTTGGCTTGTAGTGACTTTGCAGCTGTCAGATGGATGTTGGCTACAAGTACACAATGTCCTGGTACTTTTATGATGTTAAAAAGTCACTGTGTGTTGTGCAACTTATGTGTGAGTAAAAACTGTCAGAGGCTTTGTGAGTGTGAACGTGAGACATAATTGTGGCTGTGTGTTGACAACATTTAAAGTGAAGAAGCTAACTAGGTAGTGATCAAACTGGGATGATTGTAAAGTTTATAAAATGTGCGAGGATTCACTCATATTGTGCAAAAACAGCTGAACGTAACTGTAGGAAAAGTAGTGTTTACTGTGATCAAGTCAAGAGTAAATAGGTAAATAACAAGTCATAACAACAACTTTGACACCAGTGTCTGTGATCCAACTATGCCTACTGAAAATCCTCACATACAGTATTTATGGTTATAAGTTATAATGCTTGTGCAATGACACCAACATCTGCTTAATATCTTAGAGCAAACTAAGTGACCCATGTCCTAAAAACAAAACAAAAAAACAAAACAAAAAAAAGGCACAAAGGCGCTAGTTTCAAAGTAGCTACAAGGCTCCCTCAGGTCCACTATGATTACATCTATGCTGCTACGTTTAGACAAATAGGTACAGAAAACAGCAAACCAACCCAATAATCAACACACAAAAACCTATAAATATAAACCTGGCAAAAGAGGAAGTGTAAGTGTAGCTCAAAGGCGTTTTATGATAAAACAAGATTAAAGTAACTGCAGACTGCGCAGCCAAGTCTATCACATCAACCGCTGGTCATAGCTGGCAATTAAAATCAGGTCAAATACAATTAACAGATACAGAGACTTTGGTATGTAGAGAAGACCCTTCACATGTCTATACCAACCTCTGAACACCTCTCTGTATGTGGACACTGATATTCATAATGTGGGTCATACATTACACATGCCAACTGTAAATAAGTCAGTCTCTGACAGAGATCCCACTGTCACATGATCACATCTGCCATATCTGACCTTCACAAAAAACTGGTTTGGATTGTACTCCATCACCCTGTCAATAAAACCTGCTCTACCCAGAACATGCCAAAGATTAAATAGATTAAGGTCCTAATGCATCATCACCGTGCTTCATCCCTCCTCAGAATGTCAGCCTCTTAGTGGTGATGAACTCCTCCAGCTGGACCTTGCCGCTGCCCATGAGGCCGAAAGCCGGATACATTGTTCCAGAGCAATCCACCTGCCTCTCATAAAGGCACCTCATGGTGTCGGCGTCGTAAAAATACACCCGGCACGCGTCGTAATCTAGGCATACGCCCAAGCGCTGCGGCATGGGAAGCATGCGGTTGCCGGGGTCAGCGGATGGTGCGCTGGCTGTTGAAACAGAGGAGGATGAAGAGGCCTTGGGGATGAAGAGCTTGCCCATGCCCAGGGTGAGGAGGGTGAAGGGCTGGGAGAGCTCATAGCAGGCGTCCTCGCTGCCGCTGTCATGTCCACTGTCATGGTCATACCTGGTGAGAGGAAGACACGGCAGCAGACGGGAACAGAGACAAACTGTTACAGTTTGTTATGCATTTGTGTGCAGAAGGCGTTTTAGGCAAAATGTAATGGAGGGCTCCACCTAATAATCAGTTAATTCACAAAATGTTAAAGAAAAAGGCCCATTGCTGTTTCCAGAGGTTTCTGGGAACAGCAATTAAAATCTAAGACAAAGAAACCTAATTTCTTGGCTAATTAATGTTCACATTTTAGGGGTTTGATGCAGACAGATATTACTCATACACACCTATTCCTTTTAAACACGGACTTATGATTTCTTTCAAGCAAAAAAAATGCATACTCAGCCCTTTAGTTACTGGCTGAATGCCTTGTGGTGTTTATCAGGTGCCTACATTATGTAATTACCATAGATTTACATTTTATTTGTGTAAATAAAGTTCTCCTTTCTACGCTTTAACATGAGTTGATCCAGTGAGAAAGGCGGGCTTTGTCTTGGAGTAAGCTCTTTACGAGTCTTTACGCTGACGCTCTTACATCACAGGATTAGGTATGACTCAAACACACTTTGAGCTGCACTGAGATCTGTGTTTGTTACATTTACGGGCAAATAGATTTGTTTTCACCACATGCCTGTTTATTATGGACACATTGTAAGCGTGAGCCACGTGCTGCACATACCTCGGGCTGCTGGTATCTCTCGGATTGTGAAACCATTCAATCAGCTTGGTATCAGAGGCCACCCCGACTTTAACCATATAGGAGTATGGTTCCACCTTAAAGGCCCAGTAGTGTCTGCAAAACAAACAGAGCATTTGTTGGTGTTACTGCAGGACACACTGTGTGCCATTGTTTTTGCAGCAGGAGAACAAATCAGAAACTGTAGTGTATCAAAGTTCCACCTCTGCTCCCTCTCCTGAACATGTTTTAGTTGAACAGCACGCCGTATTGATAATGCAACAAGGAGCGCAGCTGTGGGCTTTCACTTTGTGTGCTGCCCTCCTCTCCACGAGTGTAAATGGTTAGTGTGTACAGTAGAAAACCTTGCATTGATTCTCACTTTGCAACGTTATATAACAAACTCTGCCGGTCAACTCAACTTCTTTGTACAAAGTCTCAGTTTTTTTTTGTTGCATACCTTCCCTGAGAGATGCCCGTGTCCCCAATTATGTAATCGAGGCCGATGTAGCTGCCTGTCTGCACGCGCTCTGCTGCGAGCAGGAAGGCCGTGCCTGCTACGCTCTCCACAGTGTCCCGGCGTTTGTTCAGAAGGAGCCGCTCTGTACTGAATCCACACTTGTCATTGAACAAGAAGCCAAAAGCTGTATGTGGAGAGATGAAAAAAAAAAAAAAAGACAAAATAAGCCAGAGGACAGACAAGTGGGGAGCAAAGACACAGGAATGGTGAACATAAAAGGGAGGACAACAGGAGAGGAAATCAGAAGGGAGAAGCAGACTGAGTTTTGTTGAGCATACACTTCAAACAGTGGCTATTCTGTGTTCACTTGCTCAGTATCAGTGCTGTAACACAGTCTGACACAAGAGGGCGCTATAACACAATCTTAACATGCTAAACAAAGACCTACTTGCCATCTTCATCACACCATGAAGAAGAACGGCCTAATGAAAGTCAGTCCTGGTTTCTCATGTGCAGTTCCCATTTATTTTCCTCATCTGGTTGCAATTAAATGCTTTCTATAAATAGTGTGTGGGGCATGATTACCATAATCCAGGATACATATAGGCCGACACGATTATGCCTGTTCACTCAACCATCCCATGCAATCTGAGGTCTACACTGGGGAAGACCACTTCATTTGCATGTGTCTAGGGAAGTCCTTACAACAACTAGGGCATGATAATGATAATAGTATAAGCTTGACTAGAGGCTGAACAGACAACTATGCAGCAGTTATGTGATGTTGTGTAGCAGGGATGCACCGATACTCATGCTAAAATCATAGTGCAATGGCCGGAGCATTTTTTCACGCAGACAAAATACAGACCAGTTTCTTATGCTCAGTCACTAAGTTTTGCACATTAGGTGGAACTAGTAAAAGTTGTAAATATTAAAGTGATTAGGTACATCCACGCTGTAAAAAAGCCTATGCCATTTACTTAATACTACAAACTGACACTAACAGTCATTAAAATAACTTTAAAATTAGGCCAAATATAATAAATGCTGCATGAAATTAGTCCCTGGGCAACTATATTTTAATTTCACATCAACTTATGAAGTGGACCAAACCCTTTATAAAAACAGCTTCACTTAGTAGGAGAAAAGGTTTATTTTTAGACACGATCAGCATATTGAACATGCTGCCTTCATGCTAGGGTATAAGAGCCTCATGGGAAGAATAAATATCAAAACCTTCAAGCTAAGATTTGACCTAAAGGTTTATATTTTGGGATGTTCTTATAAGGAGCTGTCTAAAGAACTGAAACTGTGTCCCATCCTGCTACGTCATGAGTAGCAGTGTGTTTGAGTGTGTGTGAGTGTGAGTGTGTCCATGTTTCACCCTGGCTTGAAATTCCACCTCATTACTGACGCACACTGAATCCATCCACCCAGTCTTACACGAACCAGAGAGCACAGGAATGTGGAAGCTCCAATCACACAACAACAACAAATGACAATCCTGTGCAGGACACTAATCAAAGCACAGCCGTGTCAGCTCGCAGGGCGATGTGATATGTATGCATGCATGCAACTGACTGATTTTGATGCAGCCTCCTGCAATGGGATGGGGAAAAAATATGTGTCAGAACTAAGTAACCGTACTACAGAAAAGGCCTTGGCAAACCCCAGACTTCTACACTTCAAGTGTATGTAATCAGCACAAGCAGCCCAAAGCCAGGAGAATATAATGGCCGCCAAGCAGGCTACAAATCAAAGTGATACAGTCCCGAACTGGGAGGGTACGGTTTGAATTCAACTTCAGCAGATGGTTGAGGATAATGATCCTTTTTAATGAATTCCACCTTGCCTCTCTCAGAAGGCTTAAAACGCCAGCAACAGATGCAACTACAGGTTTCTTTTCCAAGCTGTCAGAGTGTACAACACCATCTACTCCCACACACTCACACAAAAGCTATATTAGTTTCAGTCACCTGAAACACAAAAGCCATTACCATGGTGATAAACTAAAACACCACCGTGCTTCATTACCTCCGCCGTGCGCGCTAGAAGAGAAATCTAAATTGACAGTGAGGCGTTTGTCATCTGATAATCTTCCTAAAAATCGAGCACAATGCTGAACAGTGAGACTAGCTTGGAGAACTAATAAGGGATGGAGGAGCTGAGCTGTGGCCTTGGCCAAAAAGAGGCCCAACAACAGGGGCTGGTTGTCTAGTAGTCTGTTTGTCAATTATTTAATACACTTAGTATCTACAAATAATAACAGGTTGAATGATGTAGTCACCAGGTCTGTAAAGTGAAGTCAGCGTGGAAGTGACAAAGTATTAAATATCACTTCATCTTATCAGTCTCCTGATGATCTACCTGCAAATACAGTCATAATAAAGTCAATACTAGGCCTCAGACTGAGGTATACATACTGTTACTTTACTGTCTTGTTTTTATCATGTTTTATATATCTTGTAGCACTTTCAAATGTAAAGTGCATTACTAACAAAATGTATTATTATTATTATTATTATTATTATTATTATTATTATTATTAATAATAATAATAAAACCCCTGCATTTTATATTAATGTTACATACAAATCACATTCATCTTTCATGTCTTTCAGAAGCAACATTATCTGCTCACAGT
>OOFC01029627.1:0-16296 GCA_900323345.1 Pseudochromis fuscus | reverse complement strand
GACCTGATAGTTTGGTGACCATCCAAACACCACTTTGACAAGTGACTGATCAAAATTGTCAATTTCCAGGTCACTTGTCCATAAATGTACACAGAGCAAATCGTAGCCTCTAAGACGAGTTTCCCGTCACTGATTTTAAACAAACTAACAAGAGCTTCTCTCCAGAGCAGCAACAAAAAGCCCACAACCACAATTTCATGTCCCCCTCAGCTTTGTTTGTCACCAACGGTCACTGAACAACTGTCAGTTGTTTACTTGCACTTGAGGGATAATGGACCCGTGCCAAGAGATCTCAGCTTTGTTTACATTGTCAGAAACATTTAATCCCCAAATCATTTGTTTTCTACGCTCACGATGAAGCCCAGCTGCCGCTCAGGACTGAAGCGTCTACTTGCACTGACCGGACTGTTCTCAGTTTTCAGATTAGCCCTCAAACACCAGTCAGCTCTCACAGGATAACTATGACTGAAAGATCTGTCACAACTTACAGGGACTATCTGCAAGCAAAGTTCATTCAATACCGCTCTCCCTGTCAGTCGCTGACACACATGAAGTTGTCAGGCATGAAAAGGCATGTAAAACAAGCCTCAGCCAGTAGCAGCCAAATGTCACAAACCATCACTCAATCATAACAAGGCTGGCTCAATCTCCAATCTGGTTATCATGTCATTAAGGCAGGAATGAGGGGACAGTGCATCCAATACAAACATCATACAATATCTGTGATGACACAAAAATTCCCTGAGGTATAACTGAATTCTCCATTTTATTTTATCTTTTTTCACATAAATTGAAGTTTTGTAACAGTTTTATCCGACAATGATTACCACAATTGTCAACTCAGTAGCTATTTGATCAATGTCGACATTTCCTATCAATGCAGTGTGATTATTTGTACTTCCCCGTTGAGAGTATTTTTGCAACCTGCTCAATTATCTGCAGGTAGACTTTTGATTTTTGCTTGTGGCAACTTTCATTGATTATCTAAGCTTTGTTGTTACGTCTGGTAACATTTCTGAAAGGATTCAGTGGTTCAGTCACTTACAGCTCCCTCAGAGGGAGACTGGATTTAATACTTAATAGTCCTGAAATGTATGAAAGTGAAATTTGCAGTTCATGAAGTAGAAAATTGTTGTTTCTGATGTGACATCTGCTGCACCTTACTGAGAAATATTTGTGTGAGCATCCTGATAATAGTACAGTGTAATACTGGACATAAACATTTTCCTGCTTGAGCATCACGATCTGCTGCTACTAGTTCTTTTTGTCTTTTCACCACTGCCTCATAATAAATCAAGCTAAAATAGCATTGAATATTTTCTTAAAAAAGCACAATACCAGTACAATCCAGAAAGTATGTATCCTTTCATCCCTGGGAAACTTGTACCTGAGCAGTTGTTTACAGAACAAGTCTTTGTAAACCAGCAGACCAGAACAAAGCTTCACAGAGCAGCAAAATCCACCGTGAGCGCACCCATCGTTGTACCGGCTTATCCAATTTAGCAGCCCACAGATGACCTCTGACCTCTTAGTATAGCAGAGTGCACAGGGCTGTGCCTGTGGTGGACAGGTGACGACAAACCACGTATTCTGTTGTCAGGTTTTAAACAGCAACCGTATTAGTTATAGTAACTTTTAAAATAGCATCATATGGGCCCTTTCCTCCACAGTGCAGGAGTTTGGGAACTTCTGGTCGAGAGGACACATGAACAAAGACTGTCTTCATATTCGCAAATGAATAGAGGCTGAAAATGTCACCATGTTTTCCTCACATGAACTACTGCTCATTATTTCCAGAGTTTTTTTGTGGGTTTTTTTTTTTTTTCAAAAAGACGTCAGTGGAGTAATGTTTGACTGAGCACAGAGGACGACTGAAAACCGGGTTCAGCAAGCAGCGTTTTGTAAATCAAAATTTCTCAACTGTTTTGTGTGTGTCGATTAAATATTATACCTGGGTAAATCAAAAGGACAGAGCATGAAAAACAATGTTTCATTTTCCTGCCACAACATTTAATTGAAAGAAATTGTCTGTACCTCCACCAAAGCACATCTCTTTGAGCAGAGTTTCTTCTCTGGACGTGTCCAGGACGAACTCATCAAAGCAGGGGTCAGCTGCAGGGTGGAAGGTCCTCAGAGACTCTGTAGCTTTCTGGATCCTGAGAAACACACAAGCCAGACAATATAATGAAACCCTCATAATGGAGGCTGATTTTAAATATGGTATAAACCGGCTTTTGTAAGCTCAAATACATCTTAGAGTCTGGGAGCCACTTAGTCAGTTGTATCTATATTTATAGTCTTTTCATAAGTGAAGAAGAGGATTAAAAAACAAATCTTTGCCAACAGAAGAAACCTGAACACGCTGCAGTATCATGCTCCTGAGTGAAAAGGTTTGTGCATAATCCAAAGCTGCTAATGGAGATCAATTAGTCAGATTGGAGTAGAAGACACTCCAACACACGCCGTTGACTGGACGCAGTGGCACACGTCTTTCCCTGATTGCCCTTGAGGTTGTTGCCCTCCGTGCACGTGGATTTGTGTGCTCCTGACACACTCCAGTCACCCAAACACATAATCAGATTGACGCTCTCAACACAGAAATAAACAGACCGACTCAGGCATCGCTAAAAATACTCTGTATGTGGACAAGTGAATGAGTGACTTCAGCCTGTGATTGTGAGGTTTGTTTAAATAATCGTGTTTACCTTCTGTAATCTGAAATTAATTTCCCATCTGGTAATCTTAACTAAGCTGCTTAATTAATAATTTGACAGTTGATAGCTGTGAACAACTGTTCCTGTCACGCTGCTGTACGAGGTTGAAAGAGGACAACACTGCAAAAAACACTGGAGCTCTACTGTGCACCGTTACAGCACTGAAACCCTCTGTGGTTCCCAAGTAAAATGTAAATAATTATTTTGTGGGTTCAGTTAAAAACATATTGGTCATCTTCACTGAAAAGTGCTTTTTTTCCCCAGTAAATCAAGTTAGTTTACAGTTCATTTGTGCCACGCTACCTGTTGGAGATGCTGGAGTATTTGATGGGTAAACATGTATTTCCTATTTTGCTTTTTTGATTATTCTATGTGGTTAATACGAGTAATTGTTAATGCTTTTGTTTGATGGTACTGCAGGGGTAAGGCACACATTGACCAGGAAAGCTTTGGTTTTTTTTTTTGGTTTTTTATTTTAACCAGGGCAAGAAAAGCAGCAGTCACAGTTTGTCAGCCTTTGAGATGAATAACTCAAATGAATTTATATTTTTTACCTGGACAATGGACTTTGCATAAAATTCATCCTTGTTGTTTGAGTTCACTCTTTAGTTCATTGTTTAATTTGCAGACAAGTAGCCACTTCTGAACCTTTATGTAAAGAACATCAGTAGGTGGATTTATACATCTCTACATTGCACAGATCACAGACTCAATATCACCATAGCAACCCCTTATTTCTTCCATTTGTCAGAATTCTATATTTATTGTCTTAGTTGCAGGATTATAGTTAATGACACTAAATGATTAGATCCATATCATCCAGCTGTGTACCTGACATGCAGCTGCTTTGCAGTCTGCACAAAGCAGGACTGATCGGTCTCTTTCAGCACCTCCTGAGCGTAGCCCACCAGACCACTGTTCTCCAGCATACCCTGGTACTCCTCCACCTGGGAAATATCATTCAAAAGTTAACGCACTTTAGTATTTTATTGTTACAATCATCAGTATCTTGGAAAAAAAGGTTTGTTTCACACCTTATTTTGTTTCTAGACAGAGAAAAGTACTTAAACACAACACCTAGAAACACAAACTTGATGTATGAATACTCACTACATATATTCTTTTCCCATTACACTTTGTTTTCAGAGGAAAAGAGATGTAGTCCTGCTATTTCTTACCTGGCCCTTGAGTTGGTCCAGGCGTCGGTTACGAGACTGTTCGATGGATCTCAGCATCTCTGATTTTCTCTCTTGCAGAGTCTCAAACAGACGCTCGAAATGCTCGTTAGCCCGACGCTCGGCTAGCTGCCCATTTTCCTTTAGGAAGAAGACGACTTTGTCAGACATTTGTGCAAATATCTCTCTCTCTAAATTAACAGAGTATGTGCCACACAGACAAGCATTTCTTCAGAGAGGTCCGAGTGCCAGGTCATCCTCAGCACATCATGGGTGATGATCCCCCTCCTCCTTTTCTACTCAGTGTGGGCTGAGAAAACTTATTTTATTCAGCTACAGTGGTCAACATTTTGTTTAGCCATATAATTGTATTTAAACCTTTGCTTGATAAATTTAATGAACATAAAACACTAAAAGCAGACATGTTTACATCATACTACAGTATCTGGACAAAACAGTTATTGGAGCAGAAACTTGAGGGCACCCTGAACCGTCTATTAGTCACACACCACTCTTCCAAACACCAAAAGCATACATGTATTGAAAGCTACTCTTTTAGGACCAGCATCAAAGTAAAAGGGGAACAAGCTGAGATCCTGAAGCTGACGTGCATGGGGAAAACCAGTAGCCAAATCTTGTGTTTCCTTGTTTGTGTGGTTTGCATACTGTGTGTTTAGTGACCTTCCTTATTCACTCACAGAATGTAGAGTCGCTGCTTAACTGAACAGACAGGTTCAGAGAGAGCTATACAAATATTTGTATTCTTAAAAACTCCAGGAATTAACAGTTTATTCATTCTGCTCTGTGAAATTTAAAGGTGTCGTCGGGGAGGAAATCTAACACTTTTCCACAGGATTAGGAACGACTTTAAGAAATATACATTCAACTAATGTTAATCCTTCTGAAGGAGGAGGAGGAGGAGGTGGGCTTGAAGAGTAGAAAGGCTGGGTTTAAAATTATACAGTGAAAACACAAATAGAAATATTTTATGGGAGAATTACAAATACAAAAAGATTCTTCAAAAACATGAGAAAAAGTCCAATAAATGAGGGAAAACAGCAGCACATACAGTTGTTCAAGAGTGGAGTTAACAAAGGATGTTGGCCTTGCAGCAGCATGAGTCAGCTCTCTCACCTCAGTCTGACTGATGAGCAGCTCAAGATCAGTAATCTGAGCCCTGACCTGGTCCTCTTTGCTGATGAGGTAATGGATACTCTTGGCCAGCTTCTCCTGGTGAAAGAAAAGATCAGCAGCATTTACAGTGAGTTTCATGGGGCCTTAAACTCTGAGTCACATACACACAACACAGCACTGAAATGACAAACAAACAAAAACAATGACTCAAGGGACATAAACACTGAGTAAATGTGAAGTGTTTAGAAATGCAGATATACAGGGGGATCTAGTTTCTACTTCTGTGCTCACATCAATAACCATCCCCTACCATCTGATGCTGCAGTGATACTGTAACCTGAAGTGATCAAAACTTCTGGACGTGTGGAGAGTGACGCTGCATTACTGTTCATCAAAGCAAATGAAACCCAAACCACATCCTGGCTGACAAAGGTTTCCGGGACTGTTCAGGACATCTGATACGCCTTCCGACAATTTGAAGATACAACGCACACAAAATCATTGTGAACAAATGGTCTCATTAAATATTAAAGCACCACATTGTTTGTGTCAAACAACACAAACCAGCAGATTGAGTTTCACACGGATTCTGCCTGGACTTGCTGAACCACATAGCATCAAGCCTTTTAAACTGGATAAGTTCATGACAACCACATTAAGCTGCTATTCAACATATTTCAATTAAAGTCTATTCGGTTAAAAGGTTTAATCTTTTTTGCGTTGCCCGACGCCGACATAGCAACCACACACTCTTTGTCTTCACCCAAGCTAAAAGCAAACACTCAGACTGATTGAAATTAATTCCACAGAGTGACAAAAATCTGATGACCACACACAAGTTTTAACCCAGTGAGCCTGCCTGGGTTTCAGTTTCCAAAACAGAGACTGATATCTACAGTCTGGTGCACGGCAGCGCAGGTACAGGTCAGCCATTAATATTACAGCAGGAGATGAGAGATCCAGGGACCAGTCAGTGAGGGGTACAGCACAACAAAAGAGCTGCTGATCAGGAACATCTTATTCATCAAAAGGTCCAGAGAAGAATGAAACTATGAAGAATAAATCTACCTTGAATGCAAACTATAGATACATATAAGAAATATCCAACTAGCAGATGGAGTTTCTTTAAATTGTGTAAAATCTACTGAGGATCATCACAGAATTGTTTTTATGGGCAACATCAGTGTAAATACATCCGTAAGTATCAAGGACAAGCTCAGATTAACGTTTGATCAATCATAAGCTAAACTCGTTTCTTCAGTGTCTGAACGTGTTACCTTGAGGATCTTGTAGGCACTGCTCATGGAGGTGACTTTGTGGTTGGCGTGAGATCCTCCCAGCTTGCACAGATGACACACCGGTCGTTTGCAGACCTCACAGTACATGTTCACCTTCTCCATCTCGTGCTCTGGACACATGAGAACCTGGGGTATTTGAGATGAGACACACTTTATTGTCCCCTGAGGAGATATTTCGTCTTGGATACACACACACAAGTGCTGCACACAGCTGCATCCTATACAGTTACATAATCGACACAACAAGGGGTTAAAATTAGACCAAAGAATGCATGCAGATACACAACTGCACAGCCCAGATTACTGCATGTTGGTTTTAAACAACTCTGATCTGAAAGTCGCTGAAGTGAAACAGGAAGATGATCTAAATGTAAAAAGCAGTAGACGGCTTTCTGTGAGACATTTCCGGATGTGTCCTAAAACAAAAGTTAAATCAGCACTTTTTAATGCCAAGATCCCCTTCAGAAGTTTTACATTACTACATTTAGCTGCTTGGTTAACAAGGCGCGGGCAACAGCAATGCCATGTGTTGACAACCCGGTGATATTTAAGGTTGTGAGAGCTGCAACTCAGAGCCTGGAGTTATACTCAGTTAAGCTGTTTAGTGAATAATAATCCTATGTTCTGATTTAATGGTGTCAAAGTCGAGACATTTGAGGTAATATTTCTAACCAGTAAAAGGTGATTGAGGAAACTAGGTAACCACAGATTTCCAGCTTCTTTAAACATTATCCAAACTATCCAATCTTTTAAAAGACTGAGCAACAACAAATCTATATATGCTGTTTGTTTCTGCCTCGTGACAACTTATCTCCTGAAACGTTCATAGTCCAACAGGTTGAAGACATTTTGTTTGCCGTTTGAGATAAATACAGAAAAATAAAACTTCCCACAGATGGTGACAATACTTGCCTTGGGCCTAAAATTCGTGGTTGGACCGACATACTCATGCTGGGCTTTGGGCGTGCCCCAGGGGTGGTGCAGCTTGAAGCACTCGTTACAGTAGCTCGCCTTGCAGTCCATGCAGCTCTTTGTAGCCTCCTGCTGCTGGGGGGGCTTACAGATGTTGCACATGATTGCAATGGCTGCGCGGGCTGCCTGTCGGTAGCGCTCGACGATGCTCTCCAGGGTGAAGTTGCGAAACAGCATACTGATGCCTCGCTCGCCGAGGTCGATGTCATGGTGGCAGCCAGGGCACGGGATGGTGGTGACCCGGGGAGTCACAGACCCTCTGCGCCACCCCGGGGACGAGATGGAACCTGGAGGAGGGCGAAAATGGACGAGTGAGAAAAGATCATAGGGATTTGTAGCCTTCGGCCACCCAGCTTCCAGTCTTGTCTGAGGCCCTATTTTGACATGCGAGCGACAATGCTCTATGACTTCACATTACACTGAAGGAATAGTTTCCAAGAGTCAAATAGGGGCTTTGAAAAATCTGAACCCCCATTTGTGTTCAACAGATTCTGGGCTGAGTTTCACAAAAGCCGCCTTACATCATCAGCACTAACTTGCCAAGTATGATCTTAAGTCAGAAATGCCTTTGGACACATCAAGCCTTCACAAATAGGGCCTCAGCATGTCTCCCTTTGTGCTTTATTCCCACAATGATGACTACTCAACAGAGGCATGGATGTATGGAGCAAAACACCAGTACAGGCAACACATCGAGCAGTCATCATACAAGGGATAAAAGTCCAGGAAGAGACACCATCCAAGAGTACTGGGGCTGTACTGAGGAGTGATGACATACAGGATGGTCATGGGGAAGATTGCATCCTCGGAGCTTATAGATAGAGAATATACATTCGTAATAAGAAATCCAAGTCATTCAACATTAACCAGGGGAGTTAAAGATTATTTCAAGTGCTCACAATGATCTGGACAAACGAAATCATTCTTTTTTTTGTAAAAATGAGTGATAGAGAAAATAAAAATATGACAATCCAATGCACTTTTAAGTCAAGCAATGTAACTGAACCACACTGTGGACATCGAAATTAAGAGAAGTTTTAAATAAAACAAAATTCAAGCAATTGAACTCTAATAATCACATGTCCAGTTCAATGCATCAACACTTTTTTTTTTTAACATGACAACAAATCTCCTCTTAAAGCAACGCTGCTATTAAGAGATTCTCACAGTACGGTGCTTGTTACTGATGCAGACGCATCTTAACAAAGCAGCGACACAGTAACATGAGGTGGAAACAAAGGAGTCACATCACAGACACAAGCAGGGTCTGTAAAACACTGTTACCACACTGAAAGCCAGCAAACTGAAGTCAGTACAAAGCAAACAAACAAAAAAAATATATTGCTTCACGTTTTTGGGGGACAGGGGAAGAAGCAAGGAGTGCTGGATTTATCTCAGTTTGTTTGCCAGTATTTCCACTCCGTTTCCGAGGACCTGAAAATTAAATCAAACACTCCTCAGGTGACACAGAAACACAGGATTTCAAAACAACACTTCTGCAAAAAAAAGAAAAAGGTGCAGCTGAGGGAAAAGCAGTGACAGAACAGCAAACATAAAGTGTGTGTGGCCATGTGCATGCCGTGTTACCAAGTGAGGTGAGCAGAACTGAAGACTGAGTGTGCGAACAGTTCACTACAAAGAGGTAAAAACTGATAACGACTGAACTACCCAGCTGTGTTTGCTGCACATCAATTACCCTTCATACCTGCTCTTACTGGACAAAGGTGAACTTAACATCGTGGTGTGATGTTACGATGGAGACCTGAGTCTGACGATGGGGATGAAGGTGACATGGTCTCGTTAACATAAGCGCAATCATTGGATGAAAACGAGAAAGCCTCCAAATTTAGAGCAATGACTGATGCAGAAGGTCATTTCCTATCCTGCAAAGATGGCGAGTGCGTGCATGTCATTCATACGTATGTCATGTGGGAACACTGACTAAGGATTTCTGGTCGGTGCAGAAGGTGTGAGGAGAAGGGGACGCAGACAGGACAGGAGGTGCCTGCAGCAAAGTGTGTGTATGTATGTGTGTGTGTGTGTGTGTTGATTTGTGGATCTGCAAAGGGAGGCAGAGCCGAGGGCAGAAAGTGACGAGTCATTGCAGAGTAAAAGGGACGAGGTTTTCCCCCCCTGCACAGACCTTTAAATGTAATAGGACGTTTGAAGTGACACAGCGTTTTTAGGTTTAAATGTGATCATGTGTGCGGTTTTAAAAAATGTTCTAAAAAGCAAACTAAACAGAGTTATTCGAATTTTGTGTAGTATCCAGGCACAGCTTATCTTTTTGTAATTCAAATACAAAATACTAATAATAATCAGGCAGTTCTGTTCACTGAAGCTTAAACAATGATTTTACAATCCAAACATTGACATTTTCCATCGCCCGAGAGGGAACTGTGTGACTAATATGTATAAATCAAAAGATATATATCAAATCTGTGCTTCATTTTAATCCATTTTCTTAAAGCCTAAAGAAAAATCCCTTCTAATTGCCTCCTGCCTCTCTTATTCAAAAGATTACTGAGGACACTGTCTCATTTGATTGTTTAGGAGAAAAAATAATATCTTCTGGGCTTTCAACAGAGAAGAGAATGACATTTCTTCTTAAAAACCTCCACTGAGTATATCATATAATTACATTAGTTGGCCCAACAAGGACTAACAAAGACAGCTTTAAGTCTTGTTTAACTTGGCTGGCCATCTACTTCTTAATTTATCATGTCTAAAATGATTAGAGGTAGGCTCAAACAGGCCTGTGTTCTTATAAACTGTTTCTCAAACACTGATGATTGTCAAGTGAAGCATAAAGAGCTCCCTCAAGGCAAACATATCAGTCAGTAAAACACAGTTAAGGATCTTGGCAAGTCCAAACATATTGTAGGCTTTCCCTCAACGTGTGTCTGTTTAACTCAGAAACAACAGAGACCTACAGTTCTCCACCTCAATAAAAAGCTGCTTTTCTTGCCACCGTGATTTACGAAATGAATGCAAAGCTTAGCTAGTGTACAGAGACACACACACACACACACACACACACAAATTCCTGTCCCAGTGCAACTCCTTGGAAACGTTCGCACTAATTTTAGGCTTTGTTCATTTGAGTTCTGTTCAAGCACTGGGCAACCACGCTGTGAGGGTCTCTACCTCCTCTTTAATATCTGTCCCTCCTGTGGGTCAGACTTCTTACATGCTGACCAAAGACTGTACATGTATGGATGAAGCTAATGTGACATCACCCGTTGATTTGTTTACTCAAATTTTGAAGCCAGAAGTTTGGCATTTGGACGTCGCCATGTTGGTTGTTTGGAATCAGAATTGACCATATTTGGATATGAAGGAAAGAGTGAGGAGATGGATCTGACCCTTGAACCCGAGGTCCCTCCCAAACATGGATGAGACTTGAGTTCAATCAAGCTAACCAAACTCCTAAATATTCCTCTTTTTGAAGCCTAACATCTGCTTAATTTATTTTTTTTCCAGATGAACCACCAGATCACTGAGAAGAAGATTTGATCCAGCTCATTCAGCCATTGTTATATAAAGTCTATCATTCCAATTCATTATCATGTAAAGATTTTCACTGCTCCCTTCACTCAGTTTTTAAACTCTACTTAGATAATAACCTAAACCAGCATCGTCAAATACATCGTTAATCTGCATTAAACAAAAATCACATATACCCAGTGGACATTTTTAATTTCTGCTGTTACTACCTATAAGAATTAATAGTATGCTTTACATTAGTTGCCAGAACTACAGTGACTCTCCTGAAAAACAAAAATCTATTTTATACCTGACCAGTGTTGTGAGGTTTGTATGGTTGTGTTGCCAGGGCTAAAGTCGACTATGTAGAGAAAAGGTAAAACCAAACTAGGGTTTCACAG
Source organism: Pseudochromis fuscus (assembly GCA_900323345.1). NCBI lineage: Eukaryota > Metazoa > Chordata > Actinopteri > Pseudochromidae > Pseudochromis > Pseudochromis fuscus. Next base: position 5,116 of record OOFC01029627.1, on the reverse strand, counting down.
GGGTTTCTAGTAACACTGTACTCACTACTACAGCTACTCAAAACACGGAGGCCGCGTCTACCTCGACTTCCAAACGACCTTCGCATTGTGGCTGCAAGCAATGAACAGAGAAGTGAGGTGAGACCAACAAGAACAAAAATGAAACAATACATAATGTGAAGTGAAGTGTGAATTTGTTTAAACATCATGACACTGGAGAAACAACAAAACCAACGTATAAATCAACTGAGACAAAATTGAATTAAACAAAATGTTGGTAATGCTGTTCAGAGTGAAATACAAAACAGAGCATATTAAACAGTCATACAGGATGTCAACGGCAACAATTAACTCTTGACTTGTGCTTTTATATTTTATAACTCATGAAGGTAGCATTAACATCAGCTGCAGCTAATAAAATCTTTCAGTGACAGTTATTTCAGACTCCAGATTTGAAGAAAATAATAATTAATCTAACTCTTTCCTGGCTGTGGCTTTGTATTTAGTGCACATGGCATTTATATTAGAGGAGTATCAGTCTTCTCAAATGGGTCACAAGAAAAAAACATTTCCCTGCAAAATTTCTTACAAACGTTGAACTTTGAAGTGCACTTATCAAGAGTTAGCTGTTCAACACTTACGGCTGTGTTTGAGCCCCAGGTAAAATAAAACAAAATGAAAGCTGAGAAACAATGCTGATGAAGTTTCAGTAACCGCCCTCCTCTGTCCCAGCACAGCCGGGCTCGTTCAGGCTGCACACTGGTAAATATAGCTGCCTTAAGTCTTTCCTTTCTCTCTCCTCATCTAATCCCTCATTCATGCCTTACAGGCAGGTTGGATCACCATGGCGACCAATGATCTGATCTCCCGGAGGAGAAGCAGCCGGAGAATTAGTTTGCTGTGTTTGGGAGTTGGTGGATTTCTAACGTACTTCAGGGTTTCCTCAGTATTCTTAACACGCTGAGAATTTGTTTTTCATAATATGCTGATTAAATGCACTTAACACGGGGACGACCTCAATGAATAATCCCCCAGGGAATTCCACTTGTACAAGAGTAGTTAGTGTGGACTAAATTACAGTTACTAAATACAACTGTACATAAAATGGACTTTGAAATACTAAACACTGTGCCTTACATGTAGGATGAAAATATAGAAGACAATTGCCTCTTTAATTTCCATCGCCAAGACGTGAGATTTGTTTACCCAAAAGCAGGATTTGATTATTTCCTGCGTCAACAGATGCTGTCCTGCCACTGAAGAATGAACCCATTCAGGCTGAACAGGGGGGACTCTGAATGAGGGAGGCTGTGTTCGAGAGCCCGGTCTCAGTGGTTTTAAACCAAGGCTGAATGGCTCCTTCTGGTTTAGATTCTCAATGTTGTTCTGAGGCAACTTGGCACCAGAAGTAAATCTGAATACCACATAAACTTAAATATCACTTAGTTTCATATGGTAGGGGACATTGATTTGGCATATTTCTAAACAAGTTATATAATTATTCCAAGAAAGTCAAGTATACTGAATGTTTTTAGTACACTTAATTTAGCCATTTTGCCAGTATGAACACACCAATGTAAATACATCTGGAGAAATTTGGAGTCAGCTACTGAATATTCAAAAGTATCATCAGCACAAAATCTAAATATACATTTAAAAAGCACAAACCAAAAAACATTTTATCCATTTATCCTCACTGCCACGCCTTGAATTGTATTCCAATTCAATGATACATGCTACTTATACACAGTTAGAGCTTTAAAAAAAAAAAAAACACCACACTAAAACGCACACTGACTGTAATGTTGTCACTTTCCCAGTCTGAAACATACTACACACTCAAAACCTGCTCAGGGTTAGTCTGTGGTCTGGAAGTCAGACACTGCTTTGGTCTTGTCAAGATGCGTGGACAGCAGGGTAAATGAGACAGTGTCTTTATGGAAATGGCCTGAAGCCCAGAGCTCTCAGGAGGCAGAAAGGCGGCCTTGTGTCCCACCATGCCGTTTCCAAGACTTAGACATTGACCTGCTCCAGCCTGGCTACAGCAGCGCCATGTGTTGAGCAGAGAACTTCAAAATGTTGTGACAAGTTAATTTAGATACCTGCAACCACTAGCCCTCCACATCCTCCCTCCCCATCCCAACCACAGCTTTCTCTCCCTGCAGCTCAGCTCGGATTTTAACAGTTTAAAATGCCTCAAAGGAGCTCGGATGATGTGCTTTGTTCACTTGTGTGTACAAAACACACACATATGCCTGGATATCCGATTAAAGGTGGAGTGAAAACGATCTCTCTGTTCTTAAAACATTTTCAAATGAATACATGAGCCTGTGCATGGTTGAAGGGGATGTTTGATGCCCCAGGGCCATTAACAGGCAGACGGTGAAGACAATTAGGGCTTGAGAGAGCTTGTCAACACGTCTTTTCTCCAGGTAGACAAAACTACAGCTTGTCAAGTTCCTCTGCTGTCTCTTTAATGAAGCCTGTAAAAGCAGACAGGATTAGAAAAGTGATGACTGACAATGTTATGGCTAAGAAATAAATCATTTTTTTCTTTTTTCAATCATTTTTGTGTTTGTTCTACTTTATCTAGGACAAGAAAGGGAGGAGGGGCAGTGTCTGCGCCACACTAAAACCCAAATATTAGACAATAACACCTCCCCACCACGTCCCATTTTCTGCCCTGCTCAGAGTTTCCATTGGTCTGTTCACTCTTGACCACTGATTTGCATTGCCTGAATATTTGCATACAGGGTCATGACAGCAGCACTTCTTTTTTTGGTTGTTGGGTAAACAAATACACCCTTTAATTTTTTTTTGTTTGTGATCACATATTGCCATTTTTATGAAATATTTTTAGGCCTTTATTTTCTATATATGGCTCCAGCTACTGGAACCTGTTGAATGAAGCCACTGAGATCATTGCAGAACTAAAATCTCACGTTGAGGAAGACATTGTAACAGGAAGTTAACATTACTCATAATGCGTTCCCTGGAAGCCAACACAAATGGCCTACGATGCATTAGATTATTAGCTCCCCATCAGCTCACATAACAACCTTCATAATCAGGCTGACCCGCAACATCACGAGCACTGTTCCCACTAATGCCTCGACGCTCTGTTTAGATAAGCTTTAAACCTTTAAGAAATGTGAGATATTTCCACAGCACTAACCCGCCCACAATAAAAATCCTTCCACACATGTACTCCATCTACAGAGGAAAAAAAAAAAGTTTTTATTTTGGTTTCCTTACCCCGAGACCCACCTGATCTCACAAGCCTGTCTAGCCTCTCCATGGAGGGCGAGGGCACCCTGGACCTGGGGCTGCCCGGCAGGGAGCACTCAGAACCGGCATCGAAAGAGTCCTCATGGTTGAGCATCAGCAGCTCCCTGACACACTTGTGGCAGACGCTGTGCTGGCAGGGCAGGATCAGCGGATGGGTGAAGAGTTCCTTACAGATCGGGCAGATCAGCTCCCTCTCGATGTTCTTGATCGGGACCTGATGATGGAGGCACAGTTAGGGAGAAGGATTTAGCACAACCCTCACCTCATTTTGGGCAACTAAAATCCACTCTGTCTCTACCTACCTCCACCACAGTAAGAAAAACAAAAGAAAAAGAAATACTTCTAGTGCAATAACAAACAGTGGAGGCTTCAATGTGTTCAATGTGCAATAAACTGACCAATACTCTGGATGTTAGTGCTTCTCATGATAGCTTTGATATAATGTTGATTACTTATCTTGGACTTTTACTATGATGCACTTTGAATTACAGTGGAGTTGTATAAAAGGTGCTATATAAATAAAGTTTGATCAGATGTGCAGTAACAAACTGTCCAATACTCTAGATGTAAATATTCTTTACATTTATTCATTTTCTGATTTACAGCATCCATGTCTTTATATATTTCTGAAAGTGTTATTTTTTTGTATGTTTCTATCTTTTTCGTCAACGTTCATAAACTCCAGTGTACTTGTCCTGTCCTGTACCTGAACAAATGGAAATAAAGATCTATTCTAACTGCTGCTATTGTGCTTTAATATGATCCAACCAACACGACTGTGGAAATCAAAGCACACAAAGACAGAAATAGCATCACACATCTGCCTGAAATACACCTGGGTGGAAGGATGCAGCTTTCTTTGATTCTCCAAACAATACAACCACTGAATACAACTAAAACAGGGCTATTGTCTGAGCTTTGTTGTCAGTGAAGTGGGAAAACTGGTCTTTTGGGTGGGTAGACTGAGGTCAGTCTCCTGCAGTCTTTATCCCACCTGAGCACACCTTTAATTTCCCTTTTAAAAAACCCACAATCCCACAGTCACTGTTGTCACAATAGACTGTGTGGTTGTTACCGTCCCAGTCACAGCCAGCCACAGTGTCTTTACCATGTTTCTGATACATTACATAAGACAGGATTAAGCCCAGCTAAATATAGAGAAACGGTAAAATACACGATTCCAGCAGCTCACGTTTCATCACATTAAAGACGATTACAAAGTGTTTGTACGAGCTCCCAGCAACACAAACTGCACCGAGGCCGATTGTTCATTTAATTCAGGTGGTGAGAAAACATCCCAATAAACTCAGTGCTCCTCTTCCTCCTCCTCCTCCTCCTGCTGCAGCTGCTTCTCAAACAAACACTCATATAGGAAATAAAACGCCTCCGCACGTGTTGCAAGACAATAAAGACAAGTTTAAACAGAAAAATTAAAGACTAAAACCCGCGCTAATGAAGGGACTAACTAACTTTAAACAAAGCCCGGTCTCTTAATATGCAGAGGAGCCACAGGCTGTAAAACAATGACGAGTCGCAGACGCTTTTTGTTTTTTTAATTTACCATCTTCTCCATGAATCTACTTCTGTCTACACTTACCGCAAGTATGCTGCTGCTGCGCCGCATCTCTGCAGACAGTACCGGGGAGGTGTGAGGAGATATAAAACGTCTTATCAGGCGGTTTTTCAGTCCGAGCTAAAATACAAAAGTTCTCAGGACGCGAGCAGAAAGATGCCGACAGCGACGGCTGAGTGAATTTAAATAGAGTGACGCTGCGGAGGGAGGCAGTGAATCAGCAGCCGCTTCACTGCTGCAGTGCAAAGCAGGCGGACCGAGACAGGGGGAGGAGAG
>OOFC01029624.1:0-30046 GCA_900323345.1 Pseudochromis fuscus | reverse complement strand
TAAATAGATATAAATAACAAATAATATAAATAATAATAAATGATTTATACCACTTCCAGAAATGGCAGTGACAGTAGCCTCAAGACAAAAACTGCTAATGCAGAATAATGAAACAAACAACAACAAAGTAAATAGTTAAATATTAAGTACAGTGGTGAGCACTGTCGCCTCACAGCAAGAAGGTGTTGGGTTCGAATCTTAACTTGTGCCTTTCTGTGCAGGGTTTGTCTGTTCTCCTGTGCATGTGTGTGTTTACTGTGGTTTCTCTGCACAGTCCAAACAAACCCTTTAGGTAAATTGATCACGTTAAATTGACAACAGTGTGAGTGTGTGCGCAGATGGTTGTTTGTCTCTATATGTTGGCTCTGCCAGACTCACAACCTGACCTCTCACCCATTGCCAGCTGGAATAGGTTCCAGTCCCCTGCAAATGAATTGGATAAACAGGTATAGATGATGGTTATTTATTTTAATGTGTTATATATTTTAAAGAAGCCATGATGTGGCTCATTTATGCCACATAAGGCTCGGTATGGCTTTGTAATGCAAGGTTCACAACATGTAATTGCAATAATACTTTTTGTTTTGCTCTGAAAATCACAGGACAAAAAAGAAAGACTGTTCAGCCTGTGACAGTTTATGCACACCCAGTACAGCTTGCAACATTAACAGCATGCACGTATGCAGTGTACAAATTACATTTACAAAATAGACTAACTTTGCAATGGAGCATCAGAATTATATACAAGACACTATAGTTAAATAATGACTAGAAAGCACAAGAGCACAAGCCTCTGCTAAGACACAATCCATGACTGATCTCCACCCAGTTCTCTCAGGTTGTAGACACGATCTTCTTACGTGTGTAGATTTTAACAAAGGTGGTGTTTTGCTGCCCCCCACTGGTTATTTCCCGTCAACATCTTTGTTGAAACATTCGCCGCAAATTCAACTTGTTCCTTGGGTAATACCCTATCGTGGAGAGGAGAAGATTTTCAACCTCAAGCAGAGCTGAAATGTGTTGTTGTGTCTGACTGCTACTTCACAAATTCACCAGCAGGGGGAGGCAGAAGCCCTTGAACATCATTGCTGCCGTTGACACTGAACGGGGGCTCGTGCACTCTGCAGCCTTTTCGGTCCGTGTGTGGAGAAGAAGCCGAGACCCTACAATTCAGGACACACTTTTGTAGATTTAGACCATCCTGGACCACAACCACTGAGGTGAAAACCCAGAAGAAATTTTTGTTTTTCCAGTGTGTAGGACGCAAATGGAAACTGTAGCAGATTTTGTTGCGCACGTGCAGACAATAAAACAATTAATTACCTCTAATTTGGAGTGACAGCTGGAGCCACACATGATACAAAGGTGAGAGTGGGAGAGCAGAGCAGAGAGGGGAGGGGTGGAGAGGCTGCAGTCTACCTGTTGGTGCGCCACAGTCCGTCTGCAGTGGGAAGTCACTTCACTGAGCGCGTGGTGGCAGGGAAACAAGCGCGAGGACCTCCTCCAACTTCCAACTTGTTGTTTTTTTAAACGTCAGACTGACTCCGCAGTGATGCCAGACCGACTGCGCCTGTTTGCGGCGTGTTTGACCGGAGTTAGGTCATAATTGCTCTACCTACAGCAGCGGCGTGAGAGGAGGAGAAGCGGGCACCCAGCTCTGCAAGACTTTGAATGGGTTTGGACGCGTGCGCTCTGGCTTTGCTCGGATGGGATGCACGGTGAGCTTCATCTGCTGTGAAGAGGACTTTCTGCAAATGCCTGTTTACCAGCATGAGGAGGAGAAGAAGAAAGTGAGCCTGCAAAAGGTAAGAAGGGGGGAAAAAAAGTTGGCGAGGGGAAATGCGCGGGTGGCAAGTGTTTGCAGACACGAGTGGGCGTCAAAATAGGTTTGTTCGGGCTGCTTTCAGTGCAGATTGGACATGTTTACTTGCACATATATATGTATGATTTACAACCCAAGTGACTATCTGTGTGCCAGACATCAGATAAGAATGACCGACCTTTGGTTCCACTTGACAAGTTAAAGGAAACTCCACACATCCAACCCACTGTCAACACAAGTTCAAAAACAAAAACAACCATCCCTCCAGGTATTCTCTGTCTTTCTCATAAATGCTTTGACATTAGGCATTTAGGCAGTGCTCCTGTGTGGGGAATGAGGTAAACCATTCACCATAATGAATGCCAAGGGCAACTCTGAAAAGTCCAAGTTCAGTCATGCTTGCAGTCCATGACAAAAAAAAACACACATCAAAAGCCCTACCTGTGGTGATGTAATGGAAATAATTTACAGTTTCTTCCTTTGCCTCTCTGCTGGTGGCTGTGTGGGGCTGAGCTGATCGGATGTGTATCATGAGGGTGCTTTGCAGACTGGGGATCTCATTTTTCTGCCCCGTGGATTGTGATCAGTGACCTGTGACTTGTGTTTGTATAAATCCATCTACATATTTGAACAAATGTTTCACGCTATATGTGCAGATAAACAACACTTGTGTCAACACCGTACAGACGGGAAAAACAACACTAACATTTCCCCCTGTGTGGTGGCATCACTTTAATCTTTAAGATCCAACATCATGCCAGTTTGCAGCTGGAATAAATCTCCAGTAGGTTACATTGTTTGGTATTATTGTGTAATTGTTGAGTATTTTCCCTGTCACAGAATTAAGCTTGCATTGGATTTGTAGGTTATAATAAAGTACTAGAGTGAAATTGCTCCTAAAGAGTGTATAGTGACTCTTAAAGACCATTACAGAGTGGATTTCATCAGATGTGGAGAAGAATGAACATAATCAGACCTAATTTTGTGCAGATGATTTGCTGCAGTTACTTCAAAGATAAGTTCCCTTTTTAATTTTGTCTACAGAGCTGCTCACTGAAACCGCAGCCCTGTGTCATCTTCTTCTTACAGGCCTTTGTGTGCGTTTCCAGGCCTCTTTACTGTGGTCTGGACTTCCCAGCCTTTTCTGTTACATTCCCCTGCAGTCCTATCAGATGAGCTCTAGCAGACCTTCAACATCACCCACCTTGTTCCAAATGACAGTAGAAAGATGTTTAATACTGTTGATTACAAAAGAATAAAATATCTAAGTGTTTAGGCTTTTCTCTTTAAGTTTGGGTGATAAACGCCAAATACTTTGACTTCATACACTTGCAATGTGCCTAATGTAGCTGGCACTGTTTTGGCTACTATGACAAAAGATATGGCATAATTGTAAAATCCTCTGTTGGTCTTTTGATTTTATTGCTCAGTGCAATATGAGGAAATCTCCCTTTGTCAAACCATAATTTCTATCCTTCCATGTTGCTTACCCTGAGATGTTGGACAGTCTTTCCAGATGCCCACTGGCCTTGACATGCAAGTCCACCCCTGGTATGGACTCATCAGGTGACAGTATGCATAGCAGTGGATAGATAATCACTAAATATGTTACAGCATGGCACATACTGTGTACTAACCAGTGTAATCCCTGTGCTGCTGGGAAGTAACAGACACTTTTAGTGCCTCTGGAATGACTTTTTCTGTTGTATGTGCTGAGCCGCCCGGTGGCACGGACTAACAGCTGGCACTGAGGCGTGCAGGGCTGTGGGCGCTCGGAGAGCTGTGGGAAATGAATGCCCTGACTGCCAGCAGGGCTGTGGTTGAAGTAATGAAGTGGTGCTAAAGTGTTGAAAATAGTCCCTCCAGTGAAGTAGCCAAGTGTCAGTCATGCTGAATGTAAACAACCATCAGTCGCTTATAATTTAAAGGAACATTTTAGAAACTGAGGATCTGGGCTGCTCTGAAAGTTAATTTTAGCAGAATTTAGAGTCTTAAACTGACCCACACAGTGTACATAACATGTCACCTTGGCTTTTTTTCCTGTTTTCGTGTTTGGTGCTTCCTTGGTGCTCGCTTCAGGTGTGATGATTGTGGTTTGTGTCCCATAAGAAGAAGATGGTTCAGCTCCTACTGTCAGCGGCGCTTAGGGAGGCCCCACGGTGCAGGACTTTGAAGAGTGATAACAATCGGACAGAAAGTAACAACCCTCATGTAAAACCACACAACCCAGACTTTGAACTGGATGAGGGGGTCTTGAATGGGATTTAGGAAGAATGCATGGTGTACGTCTAGCATCTAGGGGCTGTGGTACAATGGGAGCACACGGGCTGACAGACGACTGACAGACGGACAGACTGATGGCAAAGGCTTTAACTTCCAAATGGCTTCAAAGACACATTAGAAAAGTGTTTTACAAGTTCTTGGCTTCACACACACTCACACACCAGTGGCTACAGATCTGCCATGCAAGGCACTAACCACTTAGGGTTCACTGTCTTCCTCAAGGACGCCTCAATATGTGGACAGGAGGAGCCGTGGATCGAATCTCCAATATGTGTAGATACCCACCCTCATATGGCACATGAGTAAGTTGGTAAGCAGCTCAGAATAGCATATTCAGTTTTTAAGATCCACTGGAGAGCAGCTGATGTTTGGCTGATGTGACCTTGTTTCTTTCACCCAGATTTGACTGTTGCAATGCTTCTGCTGTCCAAAGAGTGACATGTGTGAGACAGGACACACCCGAAGAGATACTCTTCCCAGACCAAGCCAGACTCTTAATATACCCCATATTAAGAGTGTTATTAGACATATCTTCATCACGTGGAGAGAAACATGACTCCAGTGTGACCTCTGTTGATGTGTATTCTGAGGCAAAGCGTTTGTTGGTATGTCAGCCATATGCACATGATAAGCTGACAGTTTACTGAACCTGTGATGCACTGAGGGAGGGTCAACGAGAGCTGTCCACTGGTGTTAAGATTACATTTTGCTTTGAGTGGGTATAGCGTGGACATTTGCATATAAGCATGAAAAGTTGTTTAAAATTACAAGTTTTTTTTTTTTTTTTAAGATGTCTCAGTAGTGTGTTTAACCAGGGCAGAAAGACCATTTATCTTATCAGTATTTAGAAGTAGAACCTGGATATACTGTTAGCGGTCACTCTTAATGACCTGTTTTGTTAAATTCAATAATGTCCAGCCTTTGTTTGGTCCTGGAAAAATACCTGGCACTCTCCAGCTTCCTAATTGCTCAGTTGACTTTCTTTGTTAGTGCTTGTGTACACTGGCTGGCTGCCGTTTCACACCGACCAGGTAGTGAATACTAATACAACGCAGTACTGGTTTGGTTGAGTCCGGAGCTCAGGGTGGGACCAGGACTGCTACGGTCCCTTTGGCACATTCCTGACCATTCTTCACTGAGTTATTGTAATGCAGTGTAGACATCGTTGCTTCATTAAAATGCCGTTTTCTGTTGCTTAATCCTCAACCAATCTTCCCACCAAACTTTTTTTGACATCAGTCACACAGTTGACTATTACGACTAATAATCCTCATTTCGTCCTGATGCCTGTCAGGCCCGTCTCTCTATCTCCCCTGTTCCTGAATTCCCACCGACGTGTCAGACGGCAGACGGGGGCTTTCCTGGGATTTGAAGATTTTCGATAAAGGTATGCGGTGAACTGAGAGTTACCTGCCGCCCCGTATTGCATTCCAGCGGATGCTTTCGCTGTGGGAAACAGTGCGTCCTCTGTGCTGCGTCTCTGGGGAGGCCTATCATTTCACTCCTACCTGCCGGCGCTGACCTGCACATGGGCCGCCAAACAAGACCCTCTCTGTGTGTTCCTCTGTGGAGAGGTGCCCAGAGTGTGCTTGACCCGGCAGAGGGCTGTGATGCCTCAGCAAAGTTAACCCCTGTCATTTTACCTTTTAATGCCCGTGCACCCAGGAATTTAACCTCTTATAAACCCCTTTGAGTTGCAAGCTTTTTATTTTATTTTTTTTAAGAGTAATTGGATAATATGAATTTAAATATCTTAATAAAAGCAAAAGGTGACTAGAGATAAAACAATAATTATGCTTTTAGAAACATCTTTAAGTTGTTTTTAAATTATTGTTACAATTTCAGTTTACACTCTGCTCAGTTTTCATTCTGTTTTGGTTTTGTGGTGCTCCACAGTGACCTAAAAATCACAACTATTTGCTATGAAAATATCAAATGTTCTGTCAATATGCACGTGTTTATTTGCATGAAAGCTGATACGCTGCAGGAATCTAGATGTGTGTTAATGTGTTTCATTTGAGTGGAAATTCTTAGGCTTAAACCAACAGCATGCATGGAGTTGTGTGATTTTAAGGCTTTTTTTTTATCAGCTGCAGGAGTCAAACGGCTCTTTTTTTTTTTTTTTAATTTTTTTTTAACATTTAATGCCGCGCGGTCGGAGGATATGTGAATCCGATGAGCGGATATTTCTTTTCCAAATAGCCTTTCAAGACATTACTGATGCAGTGATGCATAACGTTGCCCACAAAGCCTCTGGAACAAGCAGATAAAGGCGTACAAAAGGCGTTCATTGAGCTTCTTAAAGTGTCTTTAATTCACTTGGCAAAGCACAGTGGATTGAATGACAGTCAGAATGATAGATTAAGGCACAGAGCAACTGTATTTTCCCTCCAGAGTCACAGTTGTGTGCCCCCTTTTCTTGGACTGTGAGGCGCAGAGCTCACTTCCACCTCAGCCTCAGACCTTGTGGCATCAGTGCGACACAATACGCTCCGTTTGGTCCTATACCATCCAGCTTCTGTGGCTTTGTGCACCCGTGAATGTGGCTTTTATGCTCCAGTTTTGTTGATATTTCGCTACGTGTGGGGGGGATTTTCTTGTCTTCTCTCTAATACTTGGCAAAGCGATGTGGCATTCGCTCTTGGCAACGTCGAAATCCCACAAAGTCTCACTCTGGGGGCTTTTGTAAGCATTCACAACACTTCCGAGTGATGGACAGGGAGCTCGGCTCTCCCAGGTCGCATCCCTTTCGCCTCAAAAAGTGCCTTTTGTTGACATTTGTGGCTCCTCTCTTTTCCCGGGGTCTTTTTAACCAAGGTCGGATGCCACAGGGCTCCAAGGGTAATTACTGTGACAGTGGAGCAGAAGTTAGGCAGGGCTACCCAGGTCGCCCAATCATGTTTTCATCATCGGGAGAATGTTTTTCTTTGGGGACGTAATAAATCCCCCCCTTTGACATGCTGCATTTACTCTGAATACACACAGGAAGAAAGACCCCGGATTTTTTTCTCTCTCTCTATTTTGCAGCGATGCTTGTAACAAGCTGAGGCAGATCATTGTTGCTGGTTCGCCCTCACTGCTTTTTAAAAGGATAGGTTTGGACACTTTAAACATTCCTCTGTGGAGGAATTTCATAGGTATTTGCACTGGAATGTGGTTTCTCAGTGGACTGTGAGGGAGACGTAATGGGCATTATGAAACGTAACCAGTAAGTGTCTAATGAACAGAGCACCAAGGGCAAGGTGGAGAAAGTAATGCATGTACTACATCGTCCATGATTGGTGCTTTTGCTACGGGATTTATGTTTTTTACAACAATATGATTCTTTATGTATGTTAGTGTTTGACCGCAACACAGAAGCACAACAGTGGATTGTTCTGTAGTGAAACCTGGTCGTACCCTTATTATTAGTAGAGTCGAAACTCAATATCCCTCCAAAAAAGGAAAAAAACCAGCACATGTTTCACGTTCCTGTCCTGATCCCTGTTAATGAGAGTGAGTGTGTCCCACCCTATGTACCAGGCGAAGGAATCTTTAATTAAATCACACTCCTGGAGCCGATGCTACACATGTGTTGCACGCGTCTGAAATCCTACACAAGCAGCAGGGACGTGCTGCATATTTATGTCATGTATGCAGTTTATTTACGGTGCCCCCGAGGCTGTGTTCACACCAACGCTGGAAATACACACATTATATTTTGTTTCTCACATGTAGGGTGGAGCCATGAATTGATATCTGAAACATCACATGATCGGAATTTGTCTGCAGATTTTCTGTATCTTTCTATAATTACATGCCTATCCCTGTAATGTCTCTGGTTGCATTTGTCCATTGCAGGCTGTAAACTGGTGGGTAGGACTGTTTTATAAATGGCTATGGACATGCAGTATTACATTTTCCTCCAACAAGGAGGTTTTATTTTTGCTTTATGCTTTCCCAAAGTAATCTTGATGAGGGAGTTGGGGGATAAAACCCACAGACCTCTTTCTGAAGTTTGACTGAAATTAACATTAGGCTTGAGTTAATTAGGAAAAGTGTAACTCTCTACATTTCACTAAAACTGACAGACTGCCAAAAGCCTCATTTATACTGCAGTGGATAAACCTTGGAATGTATTTTAAACACAGATTTAATCCTTACGCTGAAACTGCTTCAATGAGGATCTTCTGGGCCAGTATTAACAGGAGGAAGGTTTGCAGCCACCAGTATCTTCTTCTTAAAACAATACTTGCATCCTAATATGTTTGGATGATGTAAAACGAATTATGATGAAGATACCTTGTTAGTTTCGAGATTTAACACTTGAAAACTAGTGTGCTGTCAGCACAGAGGCCCAGAAGGTTCAAAACAAATAATAAAGTCGCAACAACGCAAGAATATCACAACAGAAGTGAAGCTACAATGGTAATAAAGCCCCAATAGAAGTGTGGAGCGGTCCAAAGATCAGGCTTTGTTTCCAGGGGACAGTAATTGTGGACGGACAGACATAGGCGCTGGATGGACATGTAGCGGGAAAGTTAAAGTTGAGTTGGAAAGATTAGCCGGGAAAGTTTAAGAAGTAAAATGTTAGATGCCTGATTCAGTCATTTAAGATTATGTTCATTCAACACCTACATCTGTCCGTCTGTAATTACTGTCCCCTGGAAACAAAGCCTGATCTTCAAACTGCTCCACACTTTCATTGTAGCTTCACTTCTGTTGTGACTTTTGTTTTGACCCCTCTGGGCCACCATATCTCAGAGCACAAACCTCTGCCAAGGCATAATCCAGCTGACCCTGACCACTGTTGCCCTCTTGTGGTGAAATAGCAACACTATCCTGTTAACATTTGCTAATTGTAAAAGATGGGAACTTTTTTTTTTTAACTTTTTCCTCTTTTCATCTCACTGATCTCTGGATTACTTTGTAACTTCTTATCCTCTGAAGTGACATGCACGGCTACTATATTATTGGCAATTAGCCAAAACTGGCTGAGTTACTGTTTCAATGTGCAGGTTGCTCAAAGAGTCTTTTTATATTTGTATAAGACAAAGACAACTATGTGATTCATCCTTGTTAAAAACACTCATCAAAGATAAGCAGCAATTAGGATTGAATACCGTATGGCGGCAATTGGATATAAAAGCCTAAAAGCGTTTGGTGTCAATACAGATCTAGTTTCTTTGGTTCTACGTGGAATTTCCCAGACGGCAAAGAATAACATATTGGATTACCTAAATTGAGGGGTTTTACCCTTTAATCCCACTTCATTTTACATTACGGTAGTCACAGGAGTCCTGAGAACATAATCTGCTGCTCCTCTGCCTCCTGCGTACCTATCTGCCCTGGCAGCTCTGTGGCACGACTCTGAAAATAGCCTGAATACCTCGGCATCAGTGTATTGTGTTGTTAGAGTCTATTGCTCAGCTGTGTGCCAGCTCCTAATGGAGGCTAATATTTCTCTGGGCACGCAAGTAATATAGTGCTTGTTGACATGGGATCACTGGATTGACTCATAGTTGCACAACAAGGTTCAGTGGAATTGTACAGAATTACTGTGGTCATGTCCAAACCATTGAAAGTGGCAGGTGTGAAACCACATTGGCTTGTATTATATTGCTGTTTATCTAGTCGTTAAGTGCATAAAGGTCTTCAGTTTGATAAAATGTTTGCATTGTAATTGATATTTAATCACATCAGTGCTCATGGTTCAAAATGTTTCACTGTAACTTTCCTGAAAGTTTGGCCTCCTCCTGTCAGAGATAACACGACTGGATTTAACAGTCTGTAGTCAGATAAGGAGCCTTTTAAACAGTATTAGATGAAACAAGTTGCTTTAATGGCGACATTATCAGTGAACAGCTCCCTCCACTGCAACACTGTTACTTATCACTTTCCCCGGATGACATTCCTCTCTCTGCCCTTTCACTCCTGTGGCACGTTCCTGAGATCCCGTTGTCATCTGGTGCTATTGTCTTATATTACCGCTAAGCCGCGCCGTAGCCAAGCCTTTAACACATGTGCATTGTTAAATTTAGACTCTGAGATCAGTGCTCGGCACGTTGAGTCGCCAACTGAGGGGCTCGTTCCCGCTTCAACAGGCTTCAAATGGGGGCTTGAAATTGGTTTTGTTGTAACAGTTAATTGTTAAAGTGCATTTAATTCTGAAAGAAATGTTTGTCACATTTTTTGCTTCCTAACAGATGTGCACAAACTGTTTTGTATTTTTGCTTATTACCTCTGCACAGGAAGAAATGTTTTTGCCTTTATTATGGAAAAACATGAAAATATTGTCATGATTTTTTGAGAGATAAGATATTACTTGAGGAACTAATGAGTAAATGTTGAGCAAGATCAGACAATGGGATCATGTCTGGGGAAAAAATCCTGAAAATCTTACAATGTTTTAGCAAAGAAATGGTGGAAGAGAAACGGTAGATGATGAGGAGAGGAAGAGGTAGAAGTAAGTGGTGTGTACAAAGGTAAAATTCATAACTTTGTCGCATTTTAATGGATATTTACAAAAAATAATAAATCCAGTCACATGCGGGGTGATGACATCTGCAATCGGTAACCGTTTGGAGATCATGTCGTGGTGGAAGTTAGTGCTCTGAGTGCTCACTTATTTATACAACTTTCAACAGATTTGTGCTTTAAAACTGTCATTTTATTATTTAACTGGTTAAAGATGAAGCCTAAAAAGTCGCATTGCAGCATGTTGCATTTTAATCCTATTTAAGAAATTATACTGAATCTAGCTCATTAAATCTGATGTGTGATGCCAGCCTGTGTTAACACCAGCAGATTTAATACCTTATAACTTACCTGCTTTGAAAAGAAACATATTTTAAACCCAATTTTCAAGCATGTTTTGTTGGTTGTAGCTTCTAAGCTGCCAGGAGAGATGAGATAAATGTTCAGCTGTAGGGACATCCCATTCAATATACATGTAGACAGTGATTTTTCTAAAAGAGGAGGGCGTCCTTAAGAGATCTGGAGACAGTCGGACCAAACCTCAGCAGGCGCTAAGATAAGAGCTGCTTCCTCGGTTAATGAGCAACCATGAGTGGAAAAACGACATCCGATTTTTACCGAATTCGCCAGTTGGCGGTTTCTCTCTTTTTTAGACATAAGATAACGTCAACTTGTCTTTCTGTGAATTGAAATCTGAGTTTGCAGAATAGTGGATCCCACGCTGTAGATGTTTTGTCGGATCAAATAAGAGCCAGACTTATTTGCATTCGCCGTTTGATACACATCTAACTTAAATACCAGCGCTGTAGATCTCTCACTGTCAAGTCTGTTCAAGTCTGGAAAAAAAAAAAAAAAAAAAAAGGAATAAATCAAACCGATCAAGATGACAGAAACTTGTTTGCGCTACATTATCTCAGAGACCGGCCAAACATTTGAATATCCACAGCTCTTTTATCTGCCGGAGAAACCTCGTGACTGTGTTTGCTCGCCGTCTGGGTGGGTCCCTTTGCCATTTTTGTCCCGGCTCGAAATGAAAAGAAAAAAGGAAGACAGCCAGTAAACAGGGAATACATTCCTCCTTTCAAACAGCCTCTGTAGCCAAAACAACAGCTGAGCGCTGTATTTTATCTGAAGACACTTCTCTAAAATGTAGCAGGCACTTCAAAGCACAGCTGAGGATCTGCCCGTGATCTTTAACCAGCAGATGGGGACATTGCTGTTCACTTTTTTCTACTTCAAACTGTGATTTTACTTAGAAATACATATTGAAGAAGAAATACATGATGTTAAATCCTGTGTTTATTTTCTCAATTTTTTTCATTGCATGGTTTCATCATTTGATTTGTTACATATTGATCTGAACCACAACTACTTCAAACAATTCAGTGATGTCAAACAACCATAAATGATTCGAACTTTGGGAGAAAATAGTTTGGTCGTGTAGGATCTCATCACTAATCCTCACCAGCTGATGGATAAAGTAAGTTTTCAGAGGCTGTAACG
Organism: Pseudochromis fuscus; assembly: GCA_900323345.1. Taxonomy (NCBI): domain Eukaryota; kingdom Metazoa; phylum Chordata; class Actinopteri; family Pseudochromidae; genus Pseudochromis; species Pseudochromis fuscus. Next base: position 17,982 of record OOFC01029624.1, on the reverse strand, counting down.
ATCCTTTGAGGACAAATTTCAGGCGTTTAACAGTAAGAAGTGCAGCTGGTATTAAGATGTAAACGTGTTGGACTTTATGTCTCTGTGTACATTCTCCCAGGGCCTGAAACAGGACGGTGAATGAATGTGACAGTGATGATCGTGTCATTGTTAATCCTTTTTGTGACTGTGTGACAAATGTGCCATGTTCCTCTTAAAGACAGGAAAATGTTACAAAGTTATAAAATTTAGCAAACGAGAATCCCCCTTTTCTTCTAAAGCATTGAACGACTCCAATGTAAACACTTGTTAAAAGCCTCCATGGCGAGGCGATGGCGGCGCAACGTCCCATCGCTCTCCCGCAACAAGGTCCGTTTCTGAGAAGTTAATTCAATTAAAGCGGACAAAAGGCCACTGGCACCAATAAAGTTTGGGTGAAATGTGAAGCCGTGCGGTGGGACACACACACGGTCTTGTGGCCAGTCAAGCGTGATTTACATTTGCATAATGCCTGGCTGCTGGGCAGGCTCGCCATCGCCATGGGTTACAGTGGGTGCTGTGAAGAAATGCAGCTCCGTGTTCAGTGGGTGTATCTTGTCTGAAGCTGACAGGCGGGGCGTCCTCACCGCCGCCGCCACACACAGACACACAGACACACACATGTTTGTATCACTGTGCTTGTAAAGACTGAAGTTCACTTCCTAACAACTTAAAATCTTTACTACCTCAGATTTGTAAAAAAATCAAAATATCTTCATTTTAATGTAATTTAAATACTACACTTAAATAAATCCAAACAGTGAAATGTCTGAACTGTAAAACAAAATATTGCAATAAAAACTCTGCAAACAGCTGCACAGTTGCTATTTTGCAACATTTTTAATGTATAAAAACCAGCAGGACTCCTGTAGCTGCTCAGAGGCTGAATCATGTTTTCAGACTGTAGGTACAGGTTGGTGTCTGACTAAGTGCCACAAAGTACTTTAGATAATAGAAATTAGCCACTTCATAGAAATACTGTAATATTTCATATTTACAATACAGTTTAACAAACCAATTACACAAGATTTCATGAGGCTTTAATGTTTAATAAATGAGATTCACATGTAAAAACAATAAAATATTAGAAATTAAACATAAAAAAACAAAATAAATCTGTGTAAAATATCAGACGCAATGGCAAATGTTTTTAGAAATATATGTACAATATTAAACATTAATTTAACAGTTTTATCTGTTATATAAATATTTGTAAAATTATCTGTGAATGCAGTTTAATCTTTGTTGGAAAATAAGTTTCATATTTCAATTAACATTAGACATGAAAATTATTGAAAATGTATTTTTTAAATAAAGCTTAAATTACTGTTTTTAAATACTATTGATCACATAAGATTTAACCTTGATGGGTGCGACACCTCGATGCTGTTGTTTCTTACAGTTTATTAAACTGTCTCCTGCTCACATCTTAAACTGAATTGTTTTGGCAGCAGTTTATTTATTTATTTTTCCAGACTCTGCATTAATTTAATGTCAGCCCAAGATTATATCTGGGGTTTAGACATAAACCTTTTAATGGTCATAATTTAGTCTCCCATTCTTCATCACATGCCAGCACAGTCCCACATGCAGCATTACATCATTTCTTTCACATGAGGGATGTATAGACTTCAGTCCCTCTCTCAGAGCCGTCTGATCCAGTCATGACGCCGCTGTGTTTCTTGGTAATCCTCCAGGAGATGATACATAATTGTTCAAGTGATTTTCTGAGCACGTAGTTAATTGCTTGTGTGAAGAACCGTCTCCACAGGGTTCAGCTGAAGCAGCATTGCAGTGTTTACAGTCTGGTCAGTGGCTTTAACCTCCAACCAAGTGGCTCCCCAACGTTTCCCTGCTGGATTCCCACCACCGACTCCAACACTTCATCTTTCTCTAAATGATTCTGACATTTGGTGATGGTGGTGAGAGGAGACCAGCAGGGGGCACTCAGCGTTGTGATCTGTTTGGTGCAGTAAGCCTGTGAAACTTACATTTATTAAACATTAATGCTGATGTTTTGATCAGAAATCAAGTATGAGGTCATGCAGCATGCGCTTCCCATTTAAAGCCTCCGCCTCGTCCCCGGTGCACACGGCAGAGGAGCGCCGCTCTCACAGACGCTGCTCCTGGCAGCGACGTTTCACTGAGGCCTCAGTCATGGCTGAGCTCTGAGGAGCGATAACAGTCAGCCAGAAAGTAACACTCACCCCCCCTCCTCGTGTTTAAACCTAAGCTCACAGCACAGACTTTGATCCAGCAGAGGGGGTTTTACAAAGGCTTTGAGAAGAATGATACTATATAGTTGTAGCTCAGGGCTTCACAGGGTTGACATTACAGGCGCAGTTTGAATACCTCTGTCTACTTACACATACACAGACACAAACACATTTTTAGCTTGTTTTTTTTTAAGAATGTGTTTATAGTTATGTCTTGTTACGCTGCATCTTAATGAAAATAAAGCTTATATTAGGTGTGTCTAAATTAAACTTGCATTTGTCCTGCCATGTGTTAGCAACATTACAGAAATACTACTGATCACATCTCTATTTTTTCAGGAGAGTATTACCAAACAGAGGTTGTGGCTCATTAGTTAAAATTTTATTAATTTTAATCTACACACACCTGCCAGTGTGTTTAATCTAATTTTGCAATTTAGTTGAGACATGGATTATGCCTTGCTCTCTCGAGTTTTGCACCCTATACTTAAAAGGTTTAGCTGTTTGTATGTATTTCGTTTTCATTTTGAGGTAAATGTTTTAACAGAGTGGTGACAGAGAACCACTAGGGGGCAGCAAACATCACCACTACATCTAAACTGGGGAGGACGATGAAAAAAAGGTGTAGACCTAACAGTGAATTTTTTGGCGGGTTAGGTGAATCTGAATCACTGATCTGAAAATTCCTCCTTGTTATAATGTTCGAACAAAAAGGTGTTGCTGTTTCACCACTAGGGGGCAACAGTGTTCAGGCGTTGGCATCAGTGCAGCTGTTTAATGCCTTTGTGCTTCCTAGATCCTTATGTCATTATGTAAGTATGTATGAATTCCAATGGTTTAACTGACAAGAAATGACTCAGGGATTTTGTAATGATGAGGTCATGTTTAACATGTGGCAGGTTCTGAGTCATGTCCCTCGGGTCAGTGCAGTTTCATCGTGTGCACGTTTTGCCAACACGCCACACGTCTCATCCCCCAGCAAAACAAACATCCCTTCGTTCTTTAAATCCCTGTAAAAGTCGTGTCGAGAGGAGAAAAGCAAACTGGAGGGATGTTAATGTTCATGGTCCTCCCGCCTCTCACCATCTGCATGCTCCACTTCCTGCAACTCCCCTCCTCACTCACCGACAAGTGGCCATGAATCTGTCAGGTCTGAGGTGGTCTCCATTAGGGGTCTGTTTGAGGGGGAAAGAAAAACAATAGATAGTCCTGTTTAGAAAGGAATCGGTTGCTAAAGTTCGACCTCCTCACCTCGGCTGCCAACATGTCGGTGTGTTGATGTATTTACCAAGAACAGATTTCAACCTCTGGTGGTAAAACACAAAGTAAACACAATGCTCCAGCCAGGTAACTTAAGGCATTGTGCATCAGCGTTTACATTTTAACTTGCAGTATTGTCTCCCTCTACTGGCAGTGAGGGTAATTACATAAACACAATGACAACTGTCCTCATTGGTTCCTGCTTTATTTTTCAGACTGTCGCTCTCTAAATGCTTTCTAGTTTTATTTTTTTAACCAGATATTAAGGACTGTGCAAAGGTTTTATAGGTCATCCACACAGATGAGTTTAGGTGTATCCACAAGTTTTTTATCGTTTCAGCGTTTCATCCACATGGGATTAGTGTTTTGGGAGCTTGAATGTCATCATTTTTAAAACCACCACCCTCAAGTTTCCATGTTTACAACCCATACGCATTATTTCTGAAACGATGACATCATAGCCCCACCTCCATCTTAACCTCGCCAGCAACAGCAACAATGGCGAATTATGTGCTGTGTCTTCTTCTGTTTTTGGTGTATTACTGTGGCAGTGTTACAGCGTCACTTACATGCATGTCTAAGCATTTTCACTGGTTTCATATGGACACACATTTCAGGAAAACTTTTTTAAAATGAAAAAGAAATTCATCTTTTTTGATTCTGCCTCAGTCACTGTAAATGTTCCCGTTCTGATTCATCATCCAGTACCACAAACTCAAAAACATCTCTAAACATAGAGCCAGTGTCAGATCTGCATTCATCTACCAGGAGTTTAAAACTTTAAACAGATGATTTAAGTCATTTGTTTTACATGAAAACACACAAACACAAGAGAAAACCTAAATCCAGAGGAACTGTGACAAGTTCCCAAGATGCCTGAAACTACCCACCTGTCAAATACCTTAAACTGTGCATTTGAGACACTTCTCCCCTGCACTAGTTTTATTATTGTGCAAACATGTGGTCAGCACAGCATTGATTATATTCAGTATTTTTTTCTATTTAATGCACTCAACTAACTATCTTTCCTTAAGTTATTGATTAAACGCTAAAGTCTTGCACACAGGTATTGTTGATCCATGTATGCTCGGTGTGCATAAAAGGATTTTTGTGAACACAGTAATTGAAACCATCTTTATCAAGCTGCTGTTAAGTTATTCTGCCCTTAAGTATCCAAAAAAAAGTCATTATTGCAGTCTTAAGTGAATTTAAATTGAAGTTGCACCTCAGAAACAGTTTTAATATATAATATGAAAGGATTTTTCTGTGGTAAGTGGAAACACCTGGTGGGGTTGTGAAGCCAGGACTACAGCTCCTGCCTGTTTTCATCTTAAACACTGACCTTAGCTAAAGTATAAGAAACCAAAAAAAAAAAGGTTTTGGAGAACAAACAGCTCCTGGTTTTCTCACTTTCCATGTTATGATCTCCTGACACTTGCTTTCCATAGAGTGTGCGTTTCCTCTGCCCTCGCTAACAATGCAGCTCAGGAAGTCTGTCAGGATAAGGGCCAGACTGCGAGGCTCTCTCTGGTCAGTGCATCACACTCTGAGGGGACACAGACCTGTTAATCCCAGAGACGCTCGCTCACCGTTCAGGGAAAGCTGTGGATCTGTGAAACGGGATTAGTGCTCCAGGTGTCTTCAAAGAGAAACTTCTGCCATGTCCCTCTGGCTGGTGAGTAGCTGTTGTAACATGTCATTTTAAACTGTGGGTGGTCAGGGGTTCGCTCGGGGTCAGTCCAACGCCACAGCGAGGAAAGTTAAAGCTCTGTGGTTTAAAGAGCAACTTTTGGACACATTGTTCCAAACATTTTCAAATGGATACTAGAGTTTTTACTTGATTTCTGATTTTAGTTTTCTATTTGTGTAAAAATGTATAAATTGTAGCATTATTATTAAATCTCAATCAAGCTTTGAATCTATTTTTCAAAGCAAATCTATAGAAGTTTCAACATCTGTAACTAATGAGATATTTAATCCATGTTCTCATTTGAAGACCTGAATTCAAATTAATTACATATGTATCAATTTTGCAGTGACAGACACGACCTGCTTCATATAAGATAACACAGTGCTGTATTGATCCAGGGAAAGTGTTTTATCACAGCAGTGGGAGAGACAGAGTGGAAATCGGAAGTAGAAAAACTAAAGATTAAAAATGTACAAATTAAAAAAAAAACAACAACCCAAAAACCATACAGAAATAGATCTATTCGGACTCTGAGGCTGAACAAATTGATGATATAATACCCCTGGTGTTGGCTTGATGTCGTCATTTCGATGATTTCTCCAGAAAAACACTCGATCCTTTTGTGGTTGCGGACTGATTTTTACAGGGTGTTTGTTTCCCTTCACAAACAATCTGTGATTGAGTCACACATCAACTTGCCGAGCACATTAAACACACAACAGTGAAAAGTTTTGTTCGAGCCGACGCACAATGAGCTTTAATTAGCTGCAGCTGACAAATGTGCTGTTGATGATGTCACTTCAGCAAAGTGATTGCCAGTGGAGGCTGCTGATGTTCATGTTTGCTGATAAAAGCAAAGGAAGGACAAGAGGTTTGTTACAAAGTATCGTCTCCATTTTCACTTGTAAGAGGCATCAGCTGGAAAGTGTTGTGTTGTTGTTGAGGAAATAAACTTGGTTCAGCTGGCAACACGGACACAGCATGGACAACAGCCTAAAAGCATTTAAGGTTAGACTCATCTTTACGTTGTGAACTTGAATGTCTCATCTAATGCTGTTTAACCCTGGATCTGGGCTAAAACGACACAATTTCAGTTTAATTTTTTCATGCATCTTTTTGCATTGACAGGTTTGCTCATTTAGGGGAGGTCAGTGTAACATTTTCTCATTTTTTAGAGTTAATGTGCCAACTTTTAAGAGACATTTTAAACAAAAAATACAATTTTCTTTGAAGTTTTTTGCATCGAATTTTAAGAAAATGGGAAAAGTTACAAAAAATAATCCAAACTGAATATTAAAGTCACTGTTTTTCAGCAAGAATGTAACAAAATCATCCTGAGAAAACAACAAAATCCTCCCAGAATGTAATAAATAACACATACTACATGGCCGGTCTGTTTGTTCACAGGCATTTTGGATTGCATACAAATTCTGAGTATATATTCGAGGTGTTGGCATTAAATCACATGACCCCCAAGTTTAAAAAAACAGTTTCTGTCCTTTTGTCTTCACTAATGGAGGATCTGCACTTTGTCCCATCTTTTTGAAGTACGTGATCACTGTGTCCAGACCTGATGAAGTGTGTTTTCTGTGCCAGCTTGTGTAGCTGTCTGTCTGCATTTTGACCTCGCTCAATAACAGTCTGTGCTGCGTTCATCTGTCCCCGATTCTCCCTCTGTCTGTCTTTTTGTCCTGTCCTCTGATGTGGAAGTGTCACACTCAGAGGTGTCCGGACAGTTAATTACTTTATGGTCGTGCAGATCGTAGTAACTTTCACTGCTTCACAATGGGCCGTGTGGAGGTGCAACCACGTCTGACATTGACTCTCGTGCAATGGTCAGCTGATGGTCTGTGTGGACACTTGTTTAATTCATCTTCAGTTAAGATATTAGACCTCTAAATGGCTGCAATCAGCATTTTAAAATCAAAGTGTGCACTAAATAGGTGCTGCAGCAGTTTCTTTTACTCAGTGCAGACAGACACTGGACCTCCACAGCTTTTCATCACTTCGTCCTGCATCTTGTCCATTTCTTCCCCGTCCAGGCTTTTTATGAGGCAGCTGATGATTGGCCTTTTGGACTTCCAAGCAGATTTCTAATTACTGCTCCTAAAGGTGAAGTGGTCACTGTGGGTACTTTGTGTGTGGCAGGTGCTTGTGTAGATGATAATTAAAGGTTAAATAGCTCACCCATGACCCTTTGGAATTTGTAATTTACTCCACAAAGGGTGGAGTTGTCAGGAGTTTTTATTTAACTTTGGAGAAACTTATTAGATGTTGGAAATCTCCCAGAATAAAATAATTCACAATTTTATCCCAAATCCTAAGTATTGTACAGGGTGATCACAGAAACACTCCACGGTTTCAAATAGTTATAGATCACCAGACTTAACTGAGAGTTTCCTTTGGGGACATCTCTCCAAACAAAAATAACCAAAACCTTTTCAAGTTCCTTGTGATGCTACAAACAAACAAACACAACATCCTTTGGTTGTAATCTAAAAATATGGGTCCACTAAAACCAGTTTTCACATTTCACCGCCGCATAGCATCTGGTTTTTGTTCCTTTCTTCCAGCATTGTTGTGGATTAGTTACAGTATCACTTGCTTGCAGTTACAGGGATTTAAACCTGTGCCCAAGGAGCTTTGTGGTGCTTTGTGGCTTCTTCTGTCAGAGGAGGGTTTTGGGTTAACAGCTGGGATTAAAGCTTCCCTAAAAAACACAACATCTCATTGTTCTCTCCCTTTTTTTTGTCACCAGTCCACTCGTGAGTTTGCCATGATTGCTAATTTACCCAAACTGCTTCCATCTGCTGAGTTAAGATAGAGCAGTGTCTCTCTGCGATGTCAAAAGATGAAATGAGCTTTCACTTAATTCCCCGTGGCTTTCTGCCATGTGCTTCCATTCGCCAAGCTCCCAATCGTGGATCAATAGTGGGAGGGGCAGGAGGTAATTGCCGCATTAATCACAACCACTTTGTTGGGAGGCAGAAACATGAACTGTAATATTTAAACAAATGGGTCTCCAATGCAAATGTTGTTATTAGCTATTAGTTAGCTCTGTTTTAAATGTGTTCTCCCTTGTTGTGCAGCAGTGGTAACAAAAAACTCTGGAAATAACGTCTCCTGCAGCAGCCATATGCAAACAGGCTATGATGTCATTCAGACTCAGCCGACCGTCGGCTACTGACAGCTGCAATACATGTAAAATATGGAGCAAGGTGAGAGCACAGCACCCAGTTTCTGCAGTGAGCTGCACTTTATATGTCTGATGAATAACTGGCACTGCCTGTTGAATACTAACTCTGGGCAGCGCCACATTTTTAATGCTGCCTTTATATGGCAGAGCTGTTTGATTTTATAGCTCTGCAGAGCTGTCAGATGTGATATTCTTGGACATGATCTAATTCTTGGGTAGAGATTAAAGTTTCGCCCAGACAGCATTAAAACATTTGTTTTTTTATCTTTGCTTTTAGGAGTCGACTCCATTTTACTGGTAGGTAATATCGAATTAAAGTGATGAATGGATGCCACCAGCTGCGACCAAAACATCCCTGTGAGCCGCCCATTAAAACCATGACCGGCCACTTCCCCTCTTATTCTCCCAGGAACAATGACCCTTAACTCCCTAACCTCTTGTCTTGTTTCCTCGAGCGGACAACAGACCTGACGTTGCCAGATTGAGACTTGAAACCAGCCCATTGTTTGTACTGCGGAGAGCCAGGAAGTGTGCATAATATTGTCCCTGCGCCTTCTCGGGAACTTCTGTCCCTTTGCCAGTATTGTGTAATCTTCTTTACCAGTGCTACACTGGGGGCTGGGAGCTGGGGTCAGGGTGAGGCCGGGCCTCCACCCTCAAGGTGTGTGACATACATGTGGATGTACACAGATCTGCAGGTGTAGTTTGCAGAGAAGGACATTTCTGTTTATATTTAATACACTTTGCAGGACTGTGTGTAGAGCTTTCACATTAGGTTCAGTTGTGGCAAAGTCTGGGGTAAATACCCTCCACTGACTTGTTGATACTTCTGCATGATGAGGAAGCACAGGGATATTATCCAAAAGGTATTGTTTACAGGCATCTGTGACAATGCTATGGTACAAATTTGTACTTGTGAAAAAACTGTTCTCTTAATGTTAAACCTCAAATGGTTTCTGTAGCTTGTAGGGATTGTATAGCTGTGGCTTGATTGACTGTAGGGATACAGTCATTTAACTCAGGTTGTGTGATTTCAGGACAACAATTTGAAAACATACTTATGATTTGTATTAAAATCCAAAATGGCTGAGATCAAAGACATCGGTCATGTAGCATGAGTTGTTGTTCATTCACCTTTTGTTATATTTTGAGATTATTTTTATAGGGAAGATAATGGTTTTTTTTTTAAGGATGATTTTGTACTTTGTATTTGAAAAAAATGGCTTAGATTTTCTTTTATATTCAGTTATTCTGGAGGATAAGGGTGAAATTTATGAATAGTCATAGATATATGTTCATTAATATGTGATGAACCTTCTTAAAGTTTAGTACACAAAACACAAAAGTAACTGTTAAAAAAAGGAGTAAAATTACATACAATTAAACCCTTTTTAAAAGTTTGTACATTGACTATGAAAGTAGGTAAAAAGTTAAATTGACCTTTTTTAAATGGATAAACCTCTGTCCTGAGAGATGGAGGGTAAATGGAAAATAAAGAGGCATAGAAAATCATGAATGTGTCATTTCAGCCCAGCTACATAAGAAAATAGCAATAAATAAACTTTTCCAAATATTTACATGTGCATTCCCATTTAAGGGTTAAGGTAGAAGCTAGCTAATTAGCATTAGCCCATTAGTTTGTGGACTAACGTGTTGAAGCCTAAAGGTTGGCGTTCAGCTGTCGCTCTGACTGTATTTGGATGAAAGGGAGGAGCTAGAGGACTCATCCCTCACGCAAGTGGCCCCACCCTTAATTGACTTTAAGCACAAATACAATTTAAATGGATAAGTTCTGTAAGCATTCACCTCCTGTGTAGTTGTTGGTAACAGGGAAATTAACCTCAGAGTCTAAAACTGTCTTTGTACCAGACTGTGTCTCTGCTGTGAAGTTGTGCATCGTAACAGAGGTTCTGTGGTCTATGGAGGATGATTTGCATTTGGTGCCTCAGGTGGTCATTTGAGGAACTGCAGGTTTTTATGTTTCTGGTTTTGCTTCATTTTTTAGCTCTGAGGATTACCACGGACTCTGGGTCTGGCAAGTTTAATGCAAACATTCATATGCACAGATTTGATGAGTACTGCAGAATTACTGCAAAAATCATTATCAATCATCATCAGATTACTAGTTTGCACTTAGAAAATACCTACATTATCCTAATTAATTTAATAAACTCCTTATGGTGTTGTAACATTTGTTTTGGGGTTGTCTGCTTGATCACAACATATTTTAAATAGCAAAATCCAAAGGTATTCAAGTATCTGTCAACAATTAAAGCAAGTAATGAAGCAATTTCACTTTTTGTTTTGTAGTGCTTTCATACAAGACTCTGAGGAAGTTTTTTTTGGCTGCTGCGCTGGGTGCTTTCAGAATAAAAGCTTCATTAAAGCAGATTTGGATGCAAAGAGTCATAACCATAACCATAAGCATTTTCCTTCACTTTGTTAAGATTTTTTTTTTGATTTGGAGCTGGCGTGTTGAAAAAGGCTGACTGCAACAAAACACAGGAAGCAGCTGAGAACACACCCGAAAAGGGCATCGAGCCTATCTTGCAGTGTTTTCACCAAAAAGTCACAGGCTTCCTTTTCTCATTTCTCTGGCAGGAAACAACGAGGCGAAGAGGCTTTATTGTTCTGTCATCATATTCCTATTTACCAGAACATACAGCCAAATGTTTTGGTTCAGTTCTTTTAATGTGAAACTGCCTCATGATGAGTTCATCAGCAGAATTTACAGTAACAACACAAACCTTCCCAAAACATCCACCTCTGGGATCTTTTCTGAATGATAAACTGGTTAAAAATACAGTTAAAGCAGAATGCAAGTTACATATATGACTCTATTTAATGAAGGAAGCTAAACACCAAGTGCAGTTTCTGTTTCAGGTCACTGATGCCGTCCTCGGTCTCAATACTAATCATTCAGAATGCATATGGCCTCCGAGGCTCTGCAGACCATTTATGATTGGCCTGAGACTGCCAATCTTCATTATCGGCCCCCTGACAGCTACAAATGCAGCAGCACACTCCACTGAGTACTCTTATTTCCCCCACACACATGCATTCACTTTTTTACTTCACAATATTTCATATCTTTACTCATCTCCACCTGCACATCTCTCCCTCTGAGCTCATCGTCAACAATAACACACCTCCGTCATCCTGATTTGTTGAGATTATGCTTTTAGTCCACTCTACACATCTTAGATTCATTGTTCTTTCTTTGCTCCAGGACTCCTTTCAAGCCATCCCCCCCTTTTCTCCATTAAATTGCAGACCCTCAACCCCACCCTCCTCCTTTTTCCATCACTATAAGTGCCTCATTCCTTACCAGACGGCTCTGCGCGACCCAGCCCTCCACCACCGCCCACTTCTGTCTTCCCCTCTCCTAATCTTTTTCCTCCTCATGCTGTGAATGGAGGATCCTGCAGCATCCAGAGAAGGAGGATGGAGGGATGCTAGACAAGTGAGGGATGAATGCATGTAGAAAGGACCTACACTACACTTTTTCTGAACCTCCAGTCTGTGAAAAACCAAGGAAAATGCACTTTTTACCTGAATCGGATGAAAAGCAATCCCGGGATTTTCTCCAGGACTAATTCGTAAAGTCTTTGCACCTCTGGACACGAGTACTGAAGGACAGGCTAGTAGAGGAAGGAGGGGTTGGGGGGGCGACACGGAGCAAGGACCAGACAAGTGTGCTACAGTAGAGGACGTGAGGAGGTTTTCAGGAGAGAATGGGCGGACTGGGCTGGTGTCTCGCCACAGTTTTCAGTTGGGCAAAATTTTTCTTCTACTGCATCTTTCCTTTCTGGAAACCGAGGAAAAGCACGAACAAGGTACAGATGGCGCTCTAGGTGGATTTGATTTGAATCAGAATCAGTTTATTGCTTAGTTTGGTCAGTTTTATAATCTTCTACGTGTTGGCTGTGCCTGATTTTTCTTGTTGAAATGATGCTTAATGCTAGGGACAGAGGAGCATTACATCCAGTTTGGTTGAGAGAGTTCACAGTATGTTTAGCAGCGTAACAATGTTGCCATGCTGAATGGATTGTGGTAAAATCTTTTCATTCCTATTTCCATGTTACTGAATGATTTCTCCTCTAGTGACAGTATTAGGTTTGTAGTAGTTGAGGTTTTGACATGTATATAACCAGTACACCTACTAAACACCAGTATGTACCTTATTAAAAACATTTATGTAAAGTACACTGACAGTCAATGAAAAGGCAAAAGATTTGAAGTCAATTATTTTACTTGATCTTGTTTTGACAGCTGACTGTGATGGAGACAACTTTTCAAATGTTATTTACCAAATGTCACAAAAAGCATCACCCCAGTCTTTTTAAAATAAGATCAGGGTGATGCATTTTCATTGGCTGTGAGTGTATTGTACATTTATCAATTGGTTTTCTGTTATTAGAACAAATTCAAGTCTGTAATATAATCTACAACATTATGTATCATGGATTTGGATGTGACTGGATCTGTCATCAGTGAAAAAGCTGTGACCTTATGAATTACAGTCTGTGACAGGGGATGCAGGAGTCGGTGTGATTATGATCTTTTCTGCATGATCCCGTCCCCAAATGTCCCGACACTTTCATCCCCAGTTGCCACATGACAGTGGAAATGTAATATTTGTGTGACGCTGGGCCTGACATGAGCACAGCAGAGATAAGCACATCAGTGTACACAAACACCAGGATATTGCCCTGTTTCACTTGAATTGGCAGTTTTCCTGATAGCAGGCCGGCGCTGATGAACAGATCCATCAATCCTGGAAATGCGGCGTCTTAGTTCACACACCCTGACGTGCACACAACACACAAAAACTCACCTCTAATTAAAGCAGAAGGTGTCTGGAGCTGTCTGGACACCGACACGTCGAGGGTCTTTTAATGTGGGTTTCCACAGCGAGCGAGTAATTCAGCTTCAAGCGTTGCTCTGCACAGTAATGTATTCATTAATGTGCATTAGTGGGCTGAACATAAGCTATGCATATCCTATCCCTGTGCCAGATTAGTGATCTGTGCAGATGTCTTTGATTCCTCTATAATCTGACAGGAAGTCCTCACTGTGTTTCAGTTTAATTTGCATTTATATACAACTTACAGTGGGTGTTTTTAGACCTAGATCAAAAGGGGTAAAGCAAGTTAGATATGTTAGAGCTGAATATTTCACCATTAGGACTTGAGAGCATGCAGAAAGCACAGACCTCTGCCTCAAGGCTTCATCCATGTCTGATGTCTAATTGGTTCATTGGGTGACATCCTGATATGCTTGTAAGTTTTTCCATAATTTTGCAGACAGACAAACGCAGGACAAATCATGACTTATTGATTTAATATGACGTGTTTGTTAGTGTCCCATATCTTTCTGTAATATCCACAGAGACCAAATATCATTAAATCAGTTTGAGTCTAAAACAGGATTTAGAAAAACACTAACTGACTTTAGCTACTACCAGCTAACAGCAGCACTGAGGCATGGTTCACCTGCTGCCACTGAAACTTCCTTTGTCACTTGCTGGTCACTACTCAAAGCTCCTGTCTTTTAATGCAACACATCTGCTGCTGCTCGATGCAGTAATCAGTAATGACAATGCCTGGATTTTCCTGCTGCATCATAAAAACATTATTTGTTTGTGTTCAGGGTTCATATGAATTATTTTTTGCATTTGCAACATAGGTAACAGTAATGTGAACAAACACACTGTAGGGTCTCTGAAGCAGCAGCCAGCAGGCTAAATGGTAGTAATGAGAGTCAGGCTCCAGCAGAGGCCTCCTCCAGTCTGTCTGTGGTCTCTGATCAGTAACAGGTGCTCAGTGCAGTGTGAGCAGCAACCTCGAAATTATGATTAATAAAAGACACATATTGGATTCAACTTCTTAGCGCGTCTGTGGTGAGAAACAACCTGGTCTCTAAGAAAAAAGACATTGTACCATGATATGCAGAAACTGTAACTGCTCCAGAACTGTCCAGTTTCTGCATCTCCCAGGGCGTCTGCTAATGTTTCCCAGTGACTGTTCTTCAAAGACAAGGCCCGGCCACCCTGACATGCTGCACCCTGCAGGAGTGTTATTGTTGCTTCCATGGGTCAGTGTGTTCTGGGGATGGGCGGACGGTCCTTCCTCTCAGTGTTACACAGCAGAGAGAACAGAGGAAAAACGTGCACACACATGTGAGCGTTGTGCAAAGGGAGGGCGCCGGGTCTGTATTGTTTTCAACAGATGGGAGTCACAGGGGTGGGAAAGGGTGTGTGCGCCTGTGTGTGTTTGTGAGAGTGTGTGTGTGTGTGTGTGTGTGCTGGGGGCCTGCTGGAGTGTGCTCTTCCTCTGTCTGTCAACAAGTGAACTCCCCCTTCATCTAGCAGGTTCTAGGACGTCAGCCAAGACGACAGGACACACCCCTCTGCTGTTTACACATTCACTCTCTCCTTATCTGTCTTCTTATCCACTATCTCCATCTATCTATCAGCTCATCTATTTGCTACAGACTGTATTTTATCTGTTTCTGTCTGGTTTTCCCTCCACCTCTGTTTCTTCTCTCACTTGTTTCCTTGTTTCCTCTTATCTGCTAAATCTGGTTTTTGTACTGAACCCATTGTAACAGGCGGTTCATACAGCTTTGATCCCTCTCTGCTGTTTGTGCATATTTACCGGGTTCAAGGACAGTGACCTGACACCGGTTAATCTTACTAATTGCCTGAGAGTCTCGCTGGTCCCTCTCGCCTCTGGTTTACAAAAGAAGACAGAAATGGTCAAGGTTAAAGAGGTACTAAAGCAAATCCTTCGAGTGATCTGATTAGCCTTGGAAATATGCCCGCTGTCCCTTTTTTCATACATTACAACCTTCCTGCCACACACACACACACACACACACACACACTCTCCATCTCTGCAGTCTCTCATATATTCTATAACCAGGCTATAAACAAGTGTCTGTGTTTATGAACATGGATGCAGTTTGTTCATTGTCCACCAGTGGGTGCTGTAGCTACATCTGGTTGCTGTTTGATTAGAGTGAACTTAAAGGGGAGATAGTGCAAGTGTACCATACAGAG
Organism: Pseudochromis fuscus; assembly: GCA_900323345.1. Lineage (NCBI taxonomy): Eukaryota > Metazoa > Chordata > Actinopteri > Pseudochromidae > Pseudochromis > Pseudochromis fuscus. Next base: position 2,539 of record OOFC01029624.1, on the reverse strand, counting down.
TGTTTTGCTAAAATAATGAAAGTAATACGTCTGGATTACTTTCTCTTTGATTACATCATAACATCTGATTTGCAAAAGTAGCTTCTCTGTTTTTTTTGCTGTAGCTGCTGCACGTCTGTTTGTTTCTCGCTCCTTCTTTAGCTGCTTCTATTTTGTTTATCAAACTACATCACATCCTGTCACAGTAGAGTGTGTTGACAGGGAGTTGGAAGAGGACGTTAATGCAAGGGCAGAACACAGTGTGAGTACAACTAAGCTCTGCTGGACAACACTCTGATGCTGAGGCATTCAGGGACCTCATTCTGTCTCAAAATAACATCAAAGGATTGTAAACACTTTTGCTTGGTACGTGATTTGTAAATCAGGAAGTATAATTACATTTGAATGTGTTTAAAGCTGCTATAATCAATATTTTTTAATTAATTGGATACTCATAGTAATGAACCTCTAATATCTATATATAGGTTTAAGCATCTTTCAGCTCATTGTTTTGGTTTTCCAGCCTCTCAGCCAAAATCTGTAACTGCCGGTGAACATACAGGGTAATTAACAACTATAAATATTTTCTTGGAGTTGGTAGTGACCAAATCTGAGCTACAAGGATGGTCAGTATTGGCCTGGAGTTTGCATTCACTTGTAGAATTTGTGTTGAAAAGGTAAGCAACAGTTTTCTGTCAGGTTCACTGTATCAAACAACATTAGAAATGATAATTGTATTTACAGGTTACTGAACAAGAGAACAAAACTCTAACTAATACTCAAAATGTATATTTCAGAGTCCATCTCTAACAGTTTGTAGGAGCCATGTGAGACCGTTGTCATGGTCACAAGCATTAACTTAACTGCCAACTAAACCACTTGTCCCTCGATGTGTTGCTGAAGCATGCTACAGTCCGGCCGTGCTGATGTTATGAGGTGATTCTTAAAAGAAGACATAATGTGATGTTACAACTCATCATTGGAGCCATAATTATCATAATTGATATGCTAAGAAAGCAATACCTTAGAAAATAAAAATTCTGAAAACATAAACTTGCGCCTTAGTTCAGATGATGGGCATTTGTCATTTTCTTATTACTTTAAATTGACCTGAAACATTGTTTTGAGAGGCTCTAACTTCTGTATTATGAAGCATTTCAAGCAAAAGCATAATATGGAGGGGGGACAAAACGGTTGGAGCAATTTGATTGGACCATTGAAACACAATGATAGACAGTTAGCTAGCTGTAGCTACCTCAATAGAAAACCTACATACTGTTTGTATATAATGTTATTACTGTGGACTAAATGATACTGTTCCAACAAACTACTGATTACTGCTATGACTTTTATCTACAGGATGTAAATGTGATTGAACTCTGGGGACAAATGAAATTTTTGCAACTTTTTTGGCCGATATTAAATTCTCATGAAGTGACGTCAGCCCATATGATCTAAGAAGGTTAAAAAGACACTTTTCACTTCAGTTGGACCTGGAAAGTAAAAATAAATTTGGCAGAAATGGAAATACTTGTCAGTTGAAATCATAAAAAGACAGATATGTAGTACTATAGAAAAATACACATACATACGACTATCTTCTGTGTGTGTGTGTGTGTGTGTGTGTGTTTGTGTGTGTCCCTGGATGGAGAGGGATTAGGTTTAAATGTTTTTCTCTATAACATTGTCTCCTTTAGCGAATGCGTCTCTGTAGGGGTGGCCTCCAGGAAATACCAGGGGATTAATCCTCTGTGCCACTGGGTGAGTGTGTTTGTATGTTTCTGCGTGTGGGTGGGTTTGTGTGTTTACACAGAGTGTGTGAGAACGATGTGAAGATGTGTGCCTGGAGGGTGTGTGTGGAGAAAATAGGTGGTTATTGGTGGATGTTTGTGTATATGCATGTGGTGAATTTGATAGTTTTAAATTGTGTGTGTGTTTATGTTTGGAGGAAGGCGTGGGCCTGGATTCGGAGGGAAATTTTTTTGTGTGTGTATGTTGGAAAAAGATGCACCCATGAGTGTTTGCAGGTGCATGTGGGGAGTGTGTGTAAAAACCTGCACAAAGAGTCATGCATGGGGGTTACATGGCCATTGATGAGCACTGAGAACTTAATGAAGCAGCTTTTACTTCCTGGCCCCTGTGTGGTTTTTTTTTTTTTCTCTCTTTAGCAAAAGGGGAAGATTGAGGGGGGTGGGAGTCTTTTCAAAGACACTACTACTACTATTTATAAAGAAAATGTGTGTTAAAGTTTAGTAATGGGCTTTATAAACGATGAGAACACTACAGAAGAATCTAAGCCTTATATTTAAGTGTACTTGAGTAATTAAAATCCACTCCAGAGACGGGATTAAGCATCGAATTTAGACGAGAGTGGGTGTCAAAGAACTCAACTCTATGCAAATATCAAATTAAGCAAACGGCTGCGATCATAAATAGCAGCTGCCTGTTTTTGACATCTAAAGTGATTGAGTATTGCATTTTCCAGTGTCAGGAGAAATGCCAGTGGACATTCATCTCAAGGGTGAAAACAGGCGGAGACGGAGTTTATGAAATATTAAAA
>OOFC01029623.1:0-16872 GCA_900323345.1 Pseudochromis fuscus | reverse complement strand
ATATTTAAATATATAGATTTATATATATATATATATATATATGTATATATACATACATACTGCATTTTGGTCTAATTCACTATAATCAAAACAAAGTGTACATACACAAGGGACAGACATGAATATCCCAATTATAGGCCAGTGGTAGCACAGAAAGAGAGGAGTCACAACATTTTAAATATAATAGCAGGCCAGCAAAAGGACATATGAGGAGACTGAGAAATCACTGAGGATACAGTTTCACACTAATTGAAATAAATACAAGGTCATCAAGTATAATCATCTTCCTGGTGCAATCTGTTAAACAGCGGGCTTTACACTGTGTGCTTTTCCAACCGGGTACGCCACCACGCTGTTATTATCAAATAAAGACGCTGAAGGTTTATGGGAAGTGAGCTGGGACAAAACTCACACACAAAGGCGGGAGGGAGCGTTGTGTGTACGCAAAGAGCACACGCCCTACTATTCATGTGTGCTTTGTCAGGAGCTGTTATGAAACCTCAGCTTCATCAATGGAGGTTGTATTCCCAAATGTCAGCTTGTGCAGCCGGGGAACACGAAAGGAGTGTGAATAAACAGGAGGAGAACGGTCAGGTGCAGCAGTCGCCGCCCTCCTAAGAGGTTGTTATCTTCTACAAGAAGCACAGCACCAGGGCACCCTGCGTCATGGACTATCAGCTCCTCCCGACCTTTAGCCCCGGGTCGCCTCCCTCGATGACGAGCGAGGTCAGCCTTAGCACGCACTCCCTGGCGTTCCTGACGGGGTCAGAGGAAACTGGGTCACCTGTACTTGCTCGTCAGTGGATGTGCTCTTTAGTGATGGTGCCCAGCAACCACCCAAGGCAGGGTCGCGCCCTCCCCTCTGGATCCCCCTCACTCATGCGTCTTCGCCCTCCCCTCACCTCCAAGGTGTCACAGAGAGCGGCCTTGTTCTAGCCTTCTCCTCCTTTCCACCGGGACCCCTCAAAAATCCCAGATATCCCTGCAATTTCCGGTGCAATGTTTATTTGGCGGAAAGAGGGCTTGGGGGGCGAAAAAAGAGCCTCACTCACAAACAGTTTGGGCTGCGTTTGAGAGTAAACATGTGCAGGAGGGGTATGTGAGGCGAGCGGTAAGAAGGACTGAGGCTCATGTGTTCTGGTCCTGACACACAGATCCCACCTCAGCAGGGACACAGAGCACTGCTCTGTTCAGGCCCCAACGGCCACAGTCTAATAAACACCCCACCTCCTCACCCCCGTCTGTCCGATGAACAGCTCCCTCTGCTGGAGACATGACGACATGAAAAAACAGGGTAGAACTAACAAAAACAGGAAAGAGCAAACATACCTACAGCCTGAAATAAACAACTTTCTCAATGCTGTGATTACTTTGGACATTTTGTGCATCATAATAATAAAAACTATTAGTACAAGATTGGACCCAATACCTTGAACAACCGACACCTGCCACCACAGACTTTAATGGCAAAACCCATAATGTTCCCAGTGTGTTCATTAGATTAAATCTAACACTTATAAATAGATCAGTCAAAAAAATATGACAGTATTTTTCATATACTGGAACTACCAACCTGTTAACCTGGGAATATTTCAGCCATGTATGATTTATTTTGAACAAACTATTTCAAATATTGATTCATTACCTTTGATTCCTTTTCACCAATTGTTCACTGCGCTGACAAATTCACTTACTTATCTATTATTTGCAAATACTACTGACGGCCACTAAATATTGACTCCCAAAAAACTATTCTATCTATTTCATGATGAATATATTATTTTCACAAGTCATTCTGATGTTATTAGTTAAAGTTAACTCTTCTTCTCAAGGATCTGGCGGTCCATCTGGAAATAATTTCATCATATATAAAAAGTGGAAGATGTAGTCTAGTTTGATTGACAGGTCTGAAGTTGAAGTTCATACACATTGTCAGTGTCCTTGGGTTCAAGGGTCAGACCCGCCTCCTCACTCCTCACTCCTCACTCCTGACTTCATATCCAAATATGGTTACTTCTGGCTCCAAAAAACCAACATGGTGATGCTCAAATGCCAAACTCCTGGGTTTAAAATGCAAACCCACAAACCAGTTGGTGATGTCACGTTGGCTTCATCCATTCTATATACAGTCTATGCATTGCGGTTGTTGATGGTATTTTCTCCATTTCTGAAATAATCTGATCAAAAACAGCCTGAATGCGTGTCGAAGAAAACAATCAATATGATCAGCACATAACTTGAGTTGGCCTCTCACTTTCTCCTGAATGAGAGCGGCAGCAGTGACGGTACAGGCAGGTAATGGAGAGGGGGGTCTGCAGAGTTGCGGGGTGAGGGCGGGGGGGAGTTTTCAGGAAGCAGGACGGGGACGTGCAGGAGGGAGTCCGACTGACAGATCGGAGGTAGGAAATGGGGCCGTCTGTCTCTTCTGTGGCTTGCCACTTTGTCTGGCTCTCTGTGGCCCATCACCCCCCCGCATCTGGGTACAAATAGCCTCTGCTGGTTGCTGGTAGTGACAGAGTCCTTCTCAATGCTATCTGCAAAACCCAGACTTTGTAACCATTCGCAGAGCCTGGTATCCTCCTCTCTGTCAGTGAGTGATGGCACTGCATATTTCTGTTTCCCTGCACAGTCCACCTTATAGCTCCTCTTCCTCCTCTTTTGCTGATGCTTTTCTTTGATGACAGGATCCTCTGATGTCTGCAGCGGAGTCACCAGTCTGGCCTGCCTCCCTCTGTTCTTCACATTGTTTGTTGCAGATGGGCAGAGATGAGAAAACACTTTTCTGTCCTGCAGCTTGCTTTGTTCCTGAGGGCATTTTGAGATCATTTTCCAACCCCCTGACCTTACCACAGCTTTCCTGTGTAGATCCGAGTCCACTTTGAGTGCATCAACCACTGTGGTGGACTGAATGTCCTCTGACATTGCACCACAACACATCACTGTATGGTTTCCTATCTGGATGTCTGTGAAGATGTGTGTATCCGAAGCTTCACTGGTGTGTGTGCTTGCCGGCAGCACAGCTCTGGACCTGCAGAATAAAGAGCGGAGTCGTCGGTGAGGGGGCAGGCTGTCTGAGATCCCAGGTGGTCCGATGCTGCGAAACAGCGGCGGAGGTCGAAGAGTGGAAGTGGGTCTCGATGGTCCTACTTCTCCATCGATGATTTTATTCATCTTGTCCAGAAATGTTTAACTCCTGTCAGTCAAAAGGAGGGTGATCTAGTAGATCCTGAAGTTACAAAGAAGATCTTCTTTACAGCTTCTTTTTCTAAGAACTGGGAAAAAAGAATCCAAACAGATGTAGGAAATGGAAATAGAAGAAGGTCCAACATGTATGCATCAGTCATACAACACAGAGGGAGTCTGACTCCTCATCCTTACAAGAGGATGCTCATGGTTGCCATGACAAATGACAATGTCTCTCAAAAGAAATGACTCAAAGGAGCAAAGCTTGTCCTCTGGATTCCCGACTATCCTCTGGTCCTGGACACGGTGTGCCCCAGTGACTTTATGCTTTACTAATCCTGTCTCCTGGGATATTTTCCCCCGTCTCAGTGTGTTGTTGAGACTGTTTGAATGTGACTTTTTTTCTCTGAGCTTTGCATGACACTCCAAACAACCCACCCACCTTCTCTCTCTTTCATCCCGTTGCCCTCTTGGACATGAAAGGCACAGTGCATGCTATTCCATCTCAATAAATAATGAATTTAAACTGAGCAGTGCATATGAGGCGATAGTCAGTTTCTGAAGGAAACTGGATCCACATTTAACCCATTTCTAATTTGTTGCTTTGTTATAAAATATATGTAATAAGGTTTATCCTGAGTGATTATGTGGGTCACAAATATTGACTGAATCTTCTAAGCTGTTGCAATAATCAGGGTGTGATGAAATAAAATCATGCAAAGTGGTCTCTATGTTTTTAAAAGTTAAAATGGATAGATTGTAATTTTGAAATATTACTAAGATGACAAAAACATGATCACACAAGGTTTGCTCAAAACTAAAATTACTGTCAAGCTTTGTTGCAGCAGGTGTGACATAATCGAACAGGGAACAAGCTGGTGGCTGAATATGTTTATGTGTCAACCAGATTTTTGGTTTATAAAGTAATTGTAAAATAATTTCACCTCTGTAGTAAAAAGTAGTTGAAAAAAGTAGAATATCTTAAAAAGTAGAAGAAGTTGGGAAAAAAAGTTGAATACAAGCCGTAATGTCTTGAAACAGCTGAACATTTTTATATTTTAATGGTTTCTGTAGTTTAAAGTATGTAGAAGTATAGTCTATTCTGGTGTATTGGTGGATAAACGTGGCTGCAATGAGAAAAACTGACCGCACTGCAGTTCACCGCCTGGCCAGGAGGGGGAGCTGGTCAGAGCGCTGCGGCCCGGAGAGGCAACAGAAAAGCTGCGTGGCCCCTTCTTTAACCGCGGCACCATCACGGAAGAACTTCATTGGTCCTCGAGGCCAAGATCAACGCCAAGTGAACAACAAGGTAAGAGCAAAGTAATACGAAAAATGAGAAAAATACACTCGTGGGTGAGTGTGACACCGTGTGGGAATGTCGCGTGGAAGTGTGTTTTTTGTGTGTGTTTACCACAGAGGGGAGGAGGAAGAGGAGGGGAAGGTTAGAGCAGAGGAGGAGGAGGAAGAGGACGAAGAGGGCAAAGTCATACGTAACGTAGATTAATGGAGGCAGAGAAGCTGCCGGTAAATGTTCAACACAGGACAGCAAGCCGAGGAAGCCCTCCTGACGGGGTGTTGTTAGAAGTGGGGTGGGTGTTATGTTTGTAAAGACGCTTGAAACTGGGGAGTTTCTTCTTCGTTAGTGTTAATGGTGTTGCAGCAGAGCAACATGGCTGTGTCAGGACAGAAACCTGCTGCTCATCAAGTGCAAATCATTCAACAACTTATCATATGAAGCTTATTGATCACTGAAGTACTGACTGACGTGAGATAAGACGTGAGATTGATTAAAAAAAAATAGCTACTGCTACAAATATTCAAATGTTTAAACAATTAGTCTACTAATTGGATTATGAATCGCATCATTATTAAATGGCTCTTAATTGGCTGTCCGCTTTTAAATTTAGATCGAGGTTGTTTAAATGACTACATTCAGAAATGCATCTATCTTTCTTTGAGGACCATTTTTATTTACGTTTTGTATTATGCCAGCAGCAACGTTATATGGTGACGTCCCTTATTGTTGTTGGATTTAGGATCACTGAAAACTAAGAAAGGTTGTAAATATTAATGTCAAATATTGATGTCATGAGCTGGAACCAGTGATTTATTTAGGGTTTTTTTGTCATTACTCCTTTAAAAGTAATTAAAATGAGAAACCGTTATGTTATTGAATCCGTTAAAGCCTGTTGATTAGATAATCTCATTATTTTCTCCAATATCCGGGTCCTGTCAAATAAGTGCTGCCAACTTGTAATACTCTTTGTATTTAAGATAACCGAGAAGCTGCCGTTTTTTATAGATGTATTCCTGATTCTCAGCTGACTCAGTGTTCACTACCATGACTATACAGTGTATGGGAGACTCTAATTAAACCATGTTTGTGCTTCAGCTGTATACAGTCATAAATCAGCCTCTGCTGCTTGTTCAAAGTGGCTGTAAACATGCCGGCCTTACATAAGTGTCCCTCTGGTACAGTAAAAGCATTGTACAGTCTCTCTGGATTGACTTCAGCCAATATCGAGAGAGGCTGAAATCACAATAAATTAAATTAATCAACACTCTTCTTCTGTGGTGTCTTTTTGTGCAGATGGCTCACAGGCTGCTGGTGCGTAGGATCTGGACGTTCTCTGTGAAAGATATCCGCTGCCTCCCGACATCCACTGCCGCCTCTTTGTTCTCCACCTCCCTGCAGTCCACCACAACCCAAGTCTCCTTGCTCTCCCCATCACGCATTCTGCCTAGTGCTCTTCGTCACACCTCACGACGGGCGGCTTCCTTCAATGTACAGGACAACGAGGACTTCACAGAGAGGGTGATCAACAGCGAACTGCCCGTGCTAGTCGACTTCCATGCAGAGTGAGTATTTCAGGAGGGGATTCCTGCTCTGAAGTTATGGATTAATTAACTTAAATTTGGGATAATATTATTTCTTAGAAGTGTCATGAAAGAAAAGCAAGCAAGTGTTTGCTTTTGAAAACTGAGAACATTATTGCGTTAGACTGTCTTTCAAGCTTTCCAGCTGTTTATGTTGTTGTTTTTTTCTCAGTAAAAACCCATTATACACCAAGACTCCAGACTTTTGTTTAAATATAGGCTGTGTCCTTGAGCTCAAGGGTCAGACCCACCTCCTCATCCCTCCTTTATACCCAAATATGGTCACTTCTGACTCCAAAAAACCATCATGGTGATGTTCAAATGCCAAATTACTGGCTTATAAATATAAGCCCACACACTAATACATTGCCTTTGTCCATTCTATATACAGTCTGTGAGGCTATTCAGAGTTCAGTCAGAACATCTGTATCAGTGCTGGTGTGTGTCTGTGGTTTGGGCATTGCTTGCACTGACCTTGGACACGACCTTGTTTTACAGCTGCTCTGTCTTTTTAAATGACTAGAAGTGTTACAAGCAGCCAAGCAGCGTGTGTGTTGCTGTTAAAAATATATACACAGCACAACCTGCACAGCTGACCCCTCAAGTCATGTAAGGCTACACAGCGGCAACAGTATACTGTGTCCTATGGAGGAGGGGGGTGGGGGTCTTCATCTTCATAACTGTTAGACTGTTCGACATTTGAATTCTATTTGTGATGCTTTCAAATGTATGGGAACAGAAGGTGTGATGAATTGTATTCTTTACACTGTCACCCTGGTGAAGTCCCCCCAAAGGTTACAGTGAGGAATTTCCTCTGGCCTACTTTTGCCTTCCTTTTGTGACAGCATGTGGTGTCTGGTGCAACCACTGAGGTGAACATGGTTACTGCTCGGACTTTGGCTACATTTCTTTGGTTCAGCATATGGTCTGTAAATATTTGATCCTGCAGTGATTCTATAGCAGATGTATCACTTAAAAACCACAGGAGTTCAGGAGTATTATAGCTTCAATAAAACACTAAGCCAGTACAAGAATGTCAGTTTACTGCACACACACATATCCAACTGTTGGTGTTACAACCTTTAACTATTGTGTTGGAGCCATGATTGTAAAAATCAAAAAAATCCAGCTTGACCTCTGTCTCTGTGCCAGTGAGAAAATTGTTGAAGTATCTGCAAAATAATGCAAATGTAAAAATGAAACCACCTTTTCATGGGCTCTATACCATAGGCTTCATATAGAAATGCACACAGCAAACGGTTCTCAAAAGTGAAGCCGATAGCTAAGTGCAAATAAGTGTAATACCACCAATGGCCACTAGAAGAAAAAAAAATCATCATTTTCAATCACTTGGTCAATACATTTTTCCACAAGTCATTCTGATGTTAGTTAACGCTTCTTCTCAGTGATCTGATTTGGGGGGTGTGGTTATTTTGAGGTCTCCAGTGAAACCAGACCTGAACCTGAGTCTCATACACATGTATGAGGCAGTGTCCTCAGGTTAAAGGGTCAGACCCGCCTCCTCACTCCTCCCTCTTTTCTAAATATCAGAGTGCGAGTCCAAAAACCAATGGGAGATTTCATGTTGGTTTTGTCCATTTTATATACAGTCTGTGGGTACAACTGTGCCATTATTGGTGGAAAGAAATGATAGTTTAAAAGACAAAAGCTGAAAGTAAGATTGTTTTTCTTTTTTTTCTTTTTTTTAGATGGCATTACAGGGTTAAAAATGGCCATGTACACATTCAGGAAATATTTGGACCTCATAAGAAAAGAAGTGTGATTAAACTTGAATGACAATAGAGCAACAGTTGGTGCTGTCAAATCTACACTACTCTGATTTTTGCAGAAGGCTGTTGGAAAGATTTCCTATTAGATCATTGGTCCTTCAGTAATCACGCAGATGAGAAGGGTGTCGCTGTCTGCCTCTCGCCTCCTCTGAGACACATTTAAGAGTTTGTGACCTTCTTGATGAAGGCAGACCTGCACTGGTTTCTGGGTCATGAGATGGTAAACAGGAACTAGGATGGGATAACACACAAGTGATATTTTGACAGTTGAAAGCAGGAAAAGCACATGTGAAACATTTGATTAACAATGGCTAAGCTCCAAGTGAGTCAACACATCCCTGAAACTTGCTGCCTACAAGGAATGCAGTCACCTTATGTTGTCACTGCCTCTTGTGGGATTCCTGCTATGATGAGACAAATTCCTGCTGTGAGGAAGGTCTGTTAACTGAAGAGGAGGTGGTGTTGTGCCCGCCAGTTCAGCTCTGTCCTTGAATAGAACAGATTGTTATTAATAACACACAAGTTAAAATGTCTGCTGTGGAAAAAAAGTCTGTTTCTCACAGTGAAGGGAAGATGGGTTAGGGATTCAGCTTGTGTGACTTTACGCCAACAATATACATTACAATTTGGATTTTTGCTCGAGTAAAAAATATTTTTAAGGCCAGTTTAATTTTGTCATGTACTCTCATACACAGTGGACAGTGTCCTCAAGTTCACTCCTCCCTTTATATCCAAATATGGTCACTTCTGGCTCCAAACATGAGCTTGGTTCTGTGTATATACAGTCTATTGACCATAGTCGGTAATTAACACACTGACACCGGCTCTGTTGTTTTTTTTTAGGTGGTGTGGTCCCTGTAAGATCCTCGGGCCCCGATTGGAGAAGGCAGTTGCAAAACAGAAAGGCCGTGTCGCCATGGCAAAAGTTGACATAGATGACCACACAGATTTGGCTATTGAATACGGGGTAAGATCTACCTTAAGATCTTGCTTATAGAATAATTATCATGTTATTTCCTATGAATGAAACTTTAGTAGAAGGACTTAATCGGGATGCCGCATGTTGTTGCATCATAATCTAATTACTGTCTCATGACGTCTTACTTGGTCTGTCTCCAGGTGTCTGCTGTCCCGACGGTCATCGCGATGCGGGGCGGAGATGTCGTCGACCATTTCGTGGGGATCAAAGATGATGACGAGCTGGACTCATTTGTCAGCAAAGTCATTGGACAATAAACCACCACCACCAGCAACACCCCTACCGCCCCACACCCCCCTCATCAACTCTGGCCCGCACCACCACGCTGGTGCTGTTTTCTATGAATCTGGCGCGGCCTGCATCCCTCGGCCACCATTTTGAGCCTGTTTAGCAACCAAGTGATATGTAAACAAAATGTTGCCGCAGTCCCAGCTGGCAAACTCTCAAAAGCTCACACCCATCCCCAGACACACACTGCTTCAGCTGCGCTTTACTGCTTCTGTCTCTGTCTTGCTTCTTTTGTCTAGTGATGGGTGTGTGCCTCCAGTAACTTCTAGTTCACGCCATTCTCCATTTTGCAGCAGTTCCATTTCTCTTTTAACAATGTGACGCCCCCATGAATCTGTTCATACTTACTAGGACTCCTAAGGTGGTGTGTAAACAGTTTGCTGTACAAGTCTGTAGAATGGAAAATAATCGCTGTACTGCACTTATACTGTAAAACATGAGGGAGAAACATTTGTAGTTTTAGCAGCGGCAAGGATTTAACTTGCTGATGATACTGAATGAGGTTTGTGACAGTGTTACCTGTAGTTCCTGCTTTTGTCCACACGAGGGTGGCGTTTCTCTAAAATCGCAGAGCCACACATGGTCATTTTACACCATTATGCCTAATACTGTGAGAAAGAAAGATGTGAGTGTGTGTGTGTGTGTGTGTGTGTATGTTTGTCTGGGTCCTGATTGTGAAACTAAAGTCAAGTGGGAATTGCAAATATGAGTTTGATTCAGTTTTTTTGCTGAAATGAACTCTGTACCAGAAACATGACCAAGTGAAGTAATAAAGGAGTTTAAAGATATTCTACATGTGAACCTGTTTTTGTCTGTGGTTGAGAAAGAGATCAGGGGTTGGGGCTTTTACTGTCACTTATGACACTGATGCAATGTTTAAGTCACATGCTAAAAATGTTAATATTTGTGTGAGCAGAAACTGAAGTAGCTGTAGTTGTTTCCAGTTTTTATTACGCCCCCCATCCTCTCTCTGCCCTCTGCCTGAACATGTAGGTGTTACTCATGTCGTCTCAACCCTCTTATTAAGGTAACTGAACCGCCTACGCATCACCCTCCACTTATTGCTCCTCACTAAATTACCTCTATTCTGTCATCCCCTCAGCTCGGCAGTTTCTCTCTCTAATTTTCACCTTTTTATGTGTCTACAGTCTTGTACCTGACTGACGGCACCTCTCTCTGCTCCAGCACATGCCGCAAGGCCAGAGTGACCAGAGTGAACAGTGTGCAGTTATAGTCCCCAATCAATGACTCGGTTTCACTTTCGCCTGTCCAGTTCAAAAGGGTGTGATTTATGTCAAAGGAAAGTAGTAAATAGTTGTGTTATCACCAGATGTAGTAAATAAGTAACAGGGATCAAGGCGTAGACTGTGTCTAAAAAATGGACGAAGCTAAGGTGACATCATCCTTGGTTCAGACTTGGTTTTAACATATGATTCAGGTCAGAAGTGGACAGCTGAGAGCCATCTGTGTTCACACTTGTATTTAGCATGCGTCTCCAAACCTTCCTGCTGACCACTTGTTTCTGGATGTCACTATGGCAACGACAGGACTCAGAGTTATCACATAACTAGCCAGAATTGAGAGGAGAAGGCAAGCTGATTCATGAACTACTGTACATGTAGGGGCCGTTACAGCTGTTTTGGATGATAGGACAAAGTCATTTATGAAATGCAAATGATCACAGGGTGAGACGAACAAGAAAAGTCAGGACGTATTAGTGTTTACCAATGTACATTTGTGATCCGATCATCCAAAACACCTCTTGAAAACAAGTGTGAAGTGGGCTTATGAGACTGGGGAATAAGGCAACAAACCACCTGTAAATCACTGGAGACCCGACCTGTCAATCAAACTAACCACACCCCTACATCTTCCTCTTTTTGAAGCCTAATATCTACTTGATGATGAAACTTTCAGGGGAACCACCAGATCACCGAGAAGAAGAATTGACCTCAGAATGACTTGTGAAAAAAAAAATGTATCGACTCAAGGTTTCATGATTGAAAATGTCTGTTTTTGAATTGAAGAGTTTTTTTGGAGGCCCTTTTCATATCCAAATATGGTCAGTTGAGGCTCCAAACAACCAACATGGCAGCCTTTAAATACTGAATTCCCGGCTTGAAAATGTGAGTCCGCAAGGGTGAAGTTGTTGCATTGCACCTTCCAACCATGAATAAATAATAAGCAATGTGTTTCTGTGTCACTGCCTGCTACAAACAAATGAGGTCAAATGAGGCTGAAGCTGACGGGAGATCACCTGCCGTCACAGAGCCCATCCAGACATCATTTCGTCATCCCCCTTTTTAACCGAAAAACATTCCCAGCCTTGCCTCCCAGCCCTCCCCATCCTAGCATGTCATTACAGAGCCCGCTAACTGACACAATCCCAGTCAGGGCCTTCAGACTGCTCATTAAGGCACACATCATTTATCATGTTACTTTTTCTTTAGTGGTCCTGGCTTGGATTAGATCATCGCAAATGACGTGCGGGGATGTATCCATGCAGAGCTGTTCAGTGGTAACCAAAGGCCCAGTGAGACCCAGTGAGGTTTGTCAATAGGGGGGAATTCCACTGGTATGACATAAGCAGGTGCGAGTAAAGCTAGTGGTCCAGATGTACAATTGTTGTGAGCTGGATGAAAGACATTCCTGCATAGTTTTGAGATGTCTCGCAGTGCATGACAGCACCTTTGTTAATAATCTACCATTCATTTCAGGCACTTTCTGCCTGCTCTGTCTGTTTTTCTGGCTGCCTCTTCACCCTTAAATGAGCACATTGGGGAAATTAAATCAGATGAAGTACCATTTTCTAAAATGACCCAATTTCATTACTTCCAGGATACTCCCAGGATAGTTTTTTTCCCCATATAGGAGAAATACATGTAAGATTTTCTCCTTATTATGAACAGTTTTGTGTACTTTAATTTTATACTTAATCAATATGAGACATTTAAGAGTAAAATGGAGTGAAATGAATATTCCACACCTTTAATCTAAAGAGTAGAGAAAAACATAATTTTCTAAAAGTAAATAATAAATAACAACAATGTATTTCCCATGTAGGCTGTTACTTTAGATTTTGATACACAGTGTATTTTTGAATGTTGGCATGAAGTGACATGATCTGAGGTCTAAGTTTACCTGCATGATGCCTCTTTCCCCTTACAGCTTGTGAAATTGCTGTATCCTCCAGAATACAGAAACCATTTGAGGGTTAATAATCACTCACTGCTCTCAAGGCCTCATGAATCAATCTCCCCCCCCCTCCCAAAAAGCACACACGGTCATCTCCCCCTGTATGGTGTGTTCATCCTCTTTGTCTGTGTCCAGACAGAGGAAAGAGGTGACTGAAGAGATGACGACAGGCAGCAAAGGTACAAGAACAGCGCGTAACTCTACACTCCTTCCGCCAAAAACAATAGACCACACCTCCACCCTCACTCCCGCTGTCTCTCTCTCTTACTCAACCACTCTTGTGACCATATAAGGGAAAAAAAGACAGGGGAAGCCAGCAGCGGCGGCCGCTGCTGCTGCTGAACAAACTGCGAGAGGCAGATTTGCCAGAATTCTTCTAGCGAGTCTGTCCCAATTTGCCCGTCTTTCTCAGACCCCTGAAACTGTTTATGTGTGTTTTTTTGTTGGACATTAAATTGCCTGTCACTGGGCCAAAATGCTTTTGCTCTGTGTGTGTGTGTGTGTGTGTGTGTATTTGCATGAGGTGCATGGTTGTGGGGTTGAAATTTGTCTGTGGGAGAGAGAGAGAGAGAGAGAGGAGCTCTGAAACAACACCCAGATCTGGCACGGCCTGAGAGCATTCTGTGTTTATAGTAAATACATAGCTGTATTTATATTTTAAACACATGCTGCCCTCCACCTTGTTAGGTCCCTGTTCTGTTCCAGACAAATACCAACCAGACAAAGCAGCCACTGTTTCTGTTTATATCACTCCCATCTTTTTTCCCATGCAACACACACACAGCTATCATATTGACTAGCATGCATTAGAGATGTCAGATCAGTACAGATGATGGATGAGGAGGAGACATCTGAACAAAGGAGGAAAAGCTCTGCGTGCTTTCCCTTTACTCCACATTCCTGAGTTTTGTGAGTCAACATGTGTCTTATCACCCTTTCCTGTGTACTGATTAGTGCAGAACCGGAGGAGGGTGGAAGCAGGGCCAGGCTAAAGGACTCAATATATAAAAAGGCACTCTGAAGTCACACTTAATTGCTCTTCAGGCCTTCTAGGTACACATCACAACAAGATGCTTCGTAACCTTAAGATGTGTTTGTATATGTAAAAGGGAAATGACGATGAGTGTGTGTCAGGTAACAGGATGATGTGGGTCAAACGTGAAGCATTTAACAACCTATTTAACAACCCTCAGACCTGACACAGATAGTACATACAGACACTTATACTGTATGTGTGTGCGATGCATGCACGAGGGCACACACACACCGAGACATTCATGCGTGAACGCTCGCACACATGAATTCACACAAGTAATTACACCGCAAGAGTGGTCAGTGAGTTAACATGCCACCCTTTTAACATGCTTGTCACTGAATGGGTCTCTTTCTTTCTGACTGGATGATATAATGGCCTTACACACCCTGAATTACAGACACACCCTGCTGCTATTACAACCAACTGAAGGAAAAAGCAAGAGAGAGGGAGGCAGAGCGAGGCAGAGGGAGGGAGATAGTGAGGTCAGAAGTGTCCATATTTGGTCATTCATGCCTCCGTTTTAATCCCGCAATTCTTCCAGCGCCCACTTCTGTTTTTCACCACGTTTTTTTTACAATATGAAAACTTTTTGTTATTTCGCAAATGTGCTTTAGTTCAAATGTTTTTGAAGAGGTCCTTCTCGCTTTCACTCCCCCCTTGTTTTTCCACCCCTCTTCCCCCTTCTCCTCTCTCTCTCGGCATCTGGTACTGCTCAAGTAACAAGCGACAGGATGACCCTTGACCTTTCTCCTGAAATTTGGGATATTTCCCATCCATCCCAGAGAGAGAGAGGGAGAGAAAGCATGTGAGATTTATTGATTTTTCCGGGCAGGCAAGCTTGAGCGGTCAGTGTTTTGCTCTCCATACATGTGATGCCCAGCTGCCAAACGTATAGGAAAACACACAGATACATTCCTTTCATAATGACACATAGTGAACATAAATCACACGTTCTACTGAAAATGTGATTTTTCTGTGTTTGTCAGCGGATGCCAGTCGTGCCTTAGGCCCTGTTGTAATATAAGTCGACTTCTGAGGGTGCACTGGCACAACAGTTGCCTTTGTGTGGTGTGCTAAATATGTGGGTCATGTATATCTCTGCTGCAGTGTTTGCATCAGGTCTTCCCAAAAGTTTGTTCCCCCGGGACCTCAGGCCAGCATCATCTGGTTTGTGTTCCTGTCTCTTATGTGGCATTACTCAGTAAGTGAAGAAGGGAAGACAAAACAGAAAGAGGTCAAGCTTGAGACCAGGGGTTACCTTTACATTGCGTGCCTCTAAATCAATGGATACCAATGGTTTTGTTTGTTTTTTAACCACATCTCAATAAACTCATTAAATTCACAGCAGTCAAGTTCCATGTGTGTTCATTTTGACTTTAACAGAAACTAGACATTTTCATAAATTTTCTATCAAAAAGAAAAATATTTTAATTGTTTACATATTTATCCATTTCTTTTGCCTAGTTTAACTGTTCTTTTTTTATCAAGCTCTATATATCTTTGTATTTTTGAGCTGAGTCACAGTTTTTTCATATTTCCTGGCAATTGGGGAAGAACCCCCTGAGGTCCAACTGGCCCTGGATGGTACTGCCCTCATGTATCTTTCACTCTCAGGTTGTGTTCATGATCAAAGCTGCAGATTTTTAATCAGCGGTTCACACTGAGAAAGTGAAATATATTTATTTTCCACTGCGAGCGTCTCCCTGCTGGTTGTGGCATGTGCACTGGCACTGAGCCCTCAGTTCCACTTGACAAACTGGGCTCAGATCATCCAGTCTGAATCCCAGAAGAGCATTTGAGGTAAACAGGGCCATATTGTACTGTTCCATTCTTCTATGTAGACTTTGGCAGTAGCACCACAGCTCTTTCATCTATCATTTCACTCGCACACTGTCTCACAAATCCCTTTTTTTCCCTTCCAATGCTGCACTCCTTTTATTCCATCGTCCACGCACACAGATGTACACAACTATCTTCCACACGTCTTTGTATTTGATTTCACCTGCATTAAATGTGTCTTATCTCCCTCTATTTGATCTTATTCATTGCTTTTTACAAGGACAAGACAGTCGGTTTGGAAATGCCAAAGAAAACAAATGTCAGGAGTGATGTAGAGCCTCAACAAGTGTTTCCCTCTCTGACATTAATTAGATCTTCCCCTGCAGCGGTTCCCATGCAGCCTCAGCGTGTCTGGTCATGAACGCCGCCGCACCTGTTGAGCGATGAGAGAAAATCACATAACTGTGCTGCACCTTATCTCGACTAGTCCCGTATCTGACAGGTGCACTGCTGCATTTCAATACGCAAAACACTAATGCAAAATGCAAAAACAAAAGCAACAAAATGGTGAGGCTTTCAGTTCTAGATTCATGTGTTTGCTCTATGCATGTGAAAAATCTAGTGTTTTAACCATACACTGTATATATAAATGAACAAGCAAGTGTGATGTCAGACATTGGTATGTGGACTTGCGTTCTGAAGCCAGGAGATCGGTATTTGAATGTCGCCATGTTGGTTGCTTGGAGCCAAAAGTGACCATTTTTGGATATGCTGAAAGGAGTAAGGAGGCGGGTCTAACACTTGAACCTGAGGTCACTGCCCATTGTGTATAAGACTTGACTTGTGGAGTGTTGCACTTCTTTCCACTTCTACATTGGCCTCATTTTTTGTCCATTTCTATATACAGTCTATGGTTTGAGCTCATGTATCCTTAAGTTTCCCTTAAGTGTTTTTTACTTGCATCTGTACTCACTGTTTATGTAAAATATTTTAATTCCCTTGGTGAAAACAGGGATCAGCAGAGTCAAATGATTTATGTTTATCGGCGACATGATTGTGACAAGTTCAAGACCCTCGATGTCCACCCTGCCAAAGAGTCCTTCAGGCCAGACACTAAATCCTCATCACTGTCTCTGTTCTGCTGTCGACCTCTGACCTCCTTTTAGAGAGGAGACAAAACAGCTCAGTCTTATAAATATAACACATAGGAATATCATGTTTATTCAAGCAGACGGAGGCAGGTGTATAGTTTCAACATCACTGCCAGAGTCGTAAAGGTAATACCCTTCTTCTGTGGAACGTAAACAAATTAGTGATATCAGCCCAGACGTGTCTGTGTGTGTGTGTGCGTGGGATCTGACTGTTATCTGGCAGCCGTACAGCAGAAGTAGTATCAAACAGCTGGAGCCACCACTGCTACTTGTTGTTACCAGCAGACAGTGGTCAGACTGCTGACACATGGAGGTAGAGACCCTGGATGATGAGAGTGACTGGGTACTTATATGGTCATAAAAATCCTTAGCATGCACATACCTCTCTCATTAAACACAGCTTTATCATTATCCCTCTTCCCTCCCTCCCTCCTCTCAACTCTTTCAAGTTCAGTCCTCTCTGTCCTGCCCTGTCGCTGTCACTCCTCCTGTGCGCGAGGATGTGATTGGTCAAAAGTGCGCGGATTATCAAAGGCCGGCCGCCATTGGCCGGAGAGGCGGATACATGAGGTGCCGGGGACCCGCCTCATCCTG